>CM036551.1:15768910-15811410 GCA_020745685.1 Tautogolabrus adspersus | reverse complement strand
CTCCTCCTCTCCCCTCTCTGTCTGCATGTGTGTACATCAACACAACCAACAAACAAACAAGTAAGATAAATGAGTACGTTGTTAAATCCTCCAACTGGTAATTTTCACCTGTATTTCTCTTTCCCTTTTCCTCTCACTCAGCTATCTATGAGCCATCCTGTGAGGCCTACAAGCACTTGGGGAGATCCTCTGACACCTACTGGATCGACCCTGATGGCAGCGGACCACTCGGCCCCTAGCCAACTGCAGCATGACAGGTGTGTGTGGGTGGGAAGGGAATGGCTTTTCTGTCTCTGCGTACCTTTGTTTTTGGTACATTTTGTGTGTTCACATGCTCTGTGTGTCTGTGTGTGTGGGGGTACTGTTTCTAGACTCAGTGACCTGTGAGGGAAGGAAACTCCAGACCTCCTAGTTCTTAACTTCGGACAACAGCACTCTTAACCTGCCATACCTGGGGTTTCCATGGCAACATTGTCACAGCATTTGACATTTAACGCAGACACTAAAGACAAACATATAAAAAGAGTGCTCCAAACCTGACACAAAGTGACACAAAAACACATACATACACACACGCACATTTAACACAGATGGTGGAGCATCAGAGCATGCAGGCAGAGACGTTGAATGAAATGTCACTGCAATCCTCTGGCTAACCCCTTAGTCACGCTTAGCACTCTCACACACTCCTCACGATTGTGTAGAGATAGTTTGTTGTCCTCCCACACACACACACACACACACACACACACACACACACACACACACGCACACACGCACGCACACACACACACACACACACACACACACACACACACACACACACACACACATGGATGTGACAGTGTGAATGAACAGGATGATGTCTGAGTGACTGGTTCCGGTTTGAGCAGCACATATAGTGTCGATTAAACCCTGGAGTCTGAGCAGTTACCTGGATCACACAGAAATAACTTCACTGCCATGACTGCTTAATCGCACGCTTTCTGTGTGTGTGTGTGTGTTTCTATACTATGATCTTACTGAATTTACTATTTATACAACAGTGTGTGTGTGTGCGTGCGTGCGTGCGTGCGTGCGTGCGAGGGAGGGAGGGAGGGAGGGAGGGAGGGATAAAGTGTGGACAACAGTGATGAACAACCTGCCCCCAAAAACCACAGTGACTGGCTCCAGTAGAGAGAGACGGACCGTCCTACAGGTGAACTACAGCGCCTCCATGGACCAGGTAACAGTCACACACACACTGGGAGGCTTAATGCACAGGAAGTCTTGTGTCTCTTATTGTAAGACTTACATTTTACTTTCTCTTTCTGCTACACTTTACCAAAATGTTCTGTTATGTCAGGATGCCTTCTCTGCTGTTTGCTGATCAAAAGCTCCTTTCTTTTTCTGATTTAATACTTGCAATACAGAATCACAATTTATTGGCTATATTTTAACATTGACTGGTTTAATAAAATACATACATGTGTGCTTGTTTCCAGATGACAGCCATCACCACCAGTGCAGGAAGCTGTGAGCAGCAAATCGCCTACAGCTGCCGCATGTCCAGACTGCTCAACACTCCAGGTAAGAGCTGAGGATGGCATCTTTATTCACCGCTGACTTTTAAACAAGCACGCTGAGACAGGCAGGATGTTCTTTCTGCCACACAGTCAGGATTTGACGAGAAATTAATTTGAACATCACTCTCTTCCAGTCTCTTCCAGAGGAGAGACAAATGAAACAGAGTTTCAGTTTTCATTAATTAATTACCTGCACTTGTTTGCAGATATCTGTTTTTAGAGATGAATTAAAGCTTAACAACAGCGACTGTTTTTCTGCATACAGTTGGTGAAAAACGCTCTTTGCCAATTAAACTCAAATGCCCTTCTAATCAAATCTGGTCCTTAGTCCACAGAATCAGTATTTGCATACAGCATCTGTATATAAAGATTCATTTACCATTATTTAACCAACATAATCGATTGTCTTGGAAAAATTGTTTTTCACCTCACAAGTGGAGTCCCAAAGACTTTTAAAATCAATACAGAGCATTTTTAAAGCTTCTCTGGTGGCTTGTTGTGACACAACAACATACTGATTCATTTTCAGCTGTCTCTCATCTGAATGTGTGAGCTGTGTTCTTCACCCTGCCTTTACCCCGACTACAACGACAGATGATGGTGCTGAAACAGGCCTCGAGAATGAGTTGTGTCCTGGCTCGGCTCATTCTGAGTGGATTAACTTGGATAACATGCATTTGTGTTCATTGTCCTGCGTCCTTTCGGCCGTCATGTTTTTGAGTAAAGCAGAGCCGAGTTTTTGTCAGTGTGGTTTGGATTAGTGAGGCTGGCTTGTGTGTTGGTGGAGTTGTGTAAGGTTTGCCTTAGATTAGATCTGTTTGGTAAATGTTGTGGTCAGGTTTAGTGCAGTTTCTAGAGGTTTTATGTTATAGAGAAGGAAAGAAGGCTTGGTGCTGTGTTTTCCTCTTGGTTTGCCCGCTCTGTGTCAAGAATAGTATTCAGTCTTATAACAAATTAGAAAAATACATTGTATTCCTCACAGTACTGTGTTTGTTTGTTTTTGCTTTGAGAATAATATGCTTCCTGTCATTGTCAAAAGCATGTTCTGTTATTTTCCTCCTTTTTCTCGAGCAACCACACACTTTCAGTTTAGACATGCATAGACACATACACACCTCAGGGAGGGCTTTATGAAGAAAAACACTCCTGGCAATTAGAATGACTGATAGGAGAAAGAAAGAGGGAGAAGCACGGAGAAAAAGACTGTGGGATTGTTCGATTTTTATGCGCGCGTGTGTGTGTGCATGTGTGTGTGGCATGATTGACAGAATTGAATAAAGCAGTGGATTGTTAGCAATACACCAAATATTTGCAGTTAACCTCCTCCACACTTAGAATTGAAAATTATAAGCATAGTGTGCAAAGTCATTCACAAACACACTTTATTAATATCTTTATTTATTGTTTTTTGCTTACACACTGTCAGTCAGTTCTTTATTAACTAGTTTACTCCAGCTTCACTACCTTGTAAGTTAGGGAAATCCAATTACCAGTGCAGAATGACTGATGAAGTAAGAGCAGGAAAATCATTTACAGCAAAACATGTTTCATAAATGAAGTGTCAGATTTTATCACATTTTACCCTCAACTGCATTTTTTCTGAGCAAAACACACACACACACACACACACACACACACACACACACACACACACACACTCACACTCACGATGCACACTTGCTACTCGTCCACATTCAGTATTTTTCCAATCCATACATCATCTACTACACTCGGGCTGGCGTTTTGGAGCTGAATTGACTCTTTATCAGGAATTATATTCTTCCACCATGTGACACCGCAACTTTAGAAATGGGGCCATAATTGTTGAAATAGTCTGACCCCTTCCTCGACTCTTTCACGTATGCTGTTCTTTTAGAAACTTGTATAGCGTCTTGTTAATGCAGACACACACTCTCTCACTCACTCACTCACTCACTCACACACACACAACTTATGTCTGTCCTGCATTGGATTTTGAGTAGATACAATAATGGGAGAGTCTGATGCAGCAAAAAAAAAACACAGAGATGTATAAATCCAAACAATATACTGTATATATGCATTTTCTCATCTTCCTCCCCCTGTTATCTAATCTGCCTCCTACTGTTTCCTGTCATCTTCCAAATGTATGTTCATCCTTTCTCCCCTCTTACTCCACACTTACCCCCTACTCACCCCTTGTGTCTCCCTCATCCACTCCCCTCTGTTTTTAAGTCTCCATTTTTGCCTCACACATTCTTCACTAACATTATTTCTTTCCTCCACACGTCTAAGCCGCACACTACGGAGCTCTCGAGCCAATGCTCATGTTTCTACTGCACAAGCTGCAGTCTGTCTCTGGTGCATCACTTGAATTTCCCTCAGGATCAATAAAGTATCTATCTATCTATCTATCTATCTATCTATCTATCTATCTATCTATCTATCTATCTATCTATCTATCTATCTATCTATCTATCTATCTATCTATCTATCTATCTATCTATCTATCTATCTATCTATCTCCGCTCCACTCGCTTCGGAAACGGTTCAGTAGGCTAGGGCCCGTGCCATCGCACGTCACAGCAAGCCAACCACTGTAGGTCTTTATTGGACCCTATAATGACTTCATTCTTCAGAAATAGTGAACCCTTGTTTAATTTGTCTCTTCCTTTTTCTTTTTTGATGTAAATGGTTACCCACTACCAATGCAGCAGCAGCACAAGAATCCTTTTTTATCCCTTATTTTTGGCTTCACTCATTTGCTCTTGTGCCACTCTACAAAAATAACATGTAACAACAATCAAGCACCACTCTGAAATGCGGGTGTCTAGCTGATGTACAAAAGTGTGCGCAAACTAGTTGTATTGGTATATAAAAGAATACTTTCTATGTTTTTAATTTTGAATTTTTTAGCTGCAGCTAAAAAATGCTGATGCATGAACTCGTTCATGGGCTTTAAAACAGTTTTGGATTATGTCTTTATTCGATTTAATATCACTCCATATTTCATATATAATCTGTTTTTATCATCCCATTGTGTGCACGCCCGGCTCGACTGTGCCATGTTTCTTTCAGTACCCGACTAATGTTCTGGTTACAGTCTTAATTTGTGGACACACTCAAGGCAAGAAGCAAGGCGGGGGCCGTGAGAGAACAAGAGCTAATATATCGAAAGACAAGAGAGAGGAGAACTATCACCGGGGTCTTCAGGCAAGAACTGAGTTTCTGCCCTCAACTGCTCAGTGTCTGCCTCCTTTTGCTTCCCCCTTTTGACAAGATGCTAATTAACGCTAAATTATCCTCTTTATCTTTCCCCCCTTTAAATGCAATGATGAGAATCCGCCTCCCTTAGAGGTTGCAGACGATTCTTTGAGCACCCTACAGGCAGGCACAGGGGGATTGGAGTTTTTTAACTCTGTTAATTTGAAGTGTTGTAGTCTCATGTGTAAAGTTGGGCTTTTTATAGCACAGCAAATTAACAGAGGAAATTGGCCCGGAACCTTTTTGCAGCCTTTAAGAGAATGTAGACATTTGTTATTGCGTGAGAAGCTTTGCCAAAGGGAAACCAGAGGCATGTGTGAGTGTGGGAACTTTTTTATTGTGTGTCTTTTTGTCCACCTGAGTGCAACACTTACAGCTCATAGACACACAGGAAGAGTTAAGTTGGAGTAATAAGGTGTTTGTAAGGAAAGGATCTTTTTTTTCTCTGTTGTTTCCTCTGTTACACTTTTATTTCCTTGAAAATTGTGCTCACACAGCCTCTTAGCCACACAAAATCATGAGTCCCAAGAGTGTGACTTATCCGTCTTGTGTGTGTGCAGATAGAGGGAGTGTGTGTGTGTGTGTGTGTGTGAGTATAACTATTGAAAAACAGCACCTGCTGCTAGTGCAGCTTTTGGAGTGTGTATCTGTATAGTTTCCAAAGCCTCTATGTCTCACTCTCAGGACTTTGTGTGTGTGTGTTTGCATGTGTGTGCCTATTGGCTCTGACACAGAGTGAGCTGTCCATGCCTGCTGGCCACTGGCTGCAGCATATCACCAGCATGTGTAATATTCCCTTCTCTGAGGCTTCCCAGTGTTGAGAAGATCACAAAATCCGTTCTCACACAAGCAGAACCAACAACCCATCATGGAATTCCTCTGAGCAGGAGAACAAACGTTTAAATATATTGGTTCACGAAGAACGATGTAAAAAAGGAACCTGGTAGTTTTCATTTATTTTTGAGATACACTTTCAAGTTCGAGAATGTGTCGGACTAATCGACCTGCACTGACATCTTCATTTACAGTTTTGTAAATCGTTGTCAGGCAAATATACCTAAGAGGCTTTATTAAACTAATTTTTGTTGTTGAAGTTACAGCTATTGCTATCTCTCAGTTTTAATAATAAATGTCTTCATTAATGTCCCCTCACTTGTTCTTGAGTTCCTGTGTATTATGTCACAAACCCTGTCTTATATTATCAGCATACAAATTTGATTGGAGACAAGAAACTTCTCGGATTACCTTAATCCGTCTTATTTTATGCATCTTTCTCACCAAAGCTGAACATCTTCATGTGCGGAAAAAGATAAAATATTCTGCAAATGTTGCATCTTTCAGCATCTGCATGGAGTTTTAAGCCGGTCTGTTTGTATAAAAGTCTTTCACTTTTTTTAAGCTTACTGAGTTAGAACAGAGCACGTATGATCTGCGTTAATCGTCTGGGACGATTTAGCAGAGCATGAGACATGTTCATGCATTTTATTTGTCAATTTTTGGGGGGATATGACTTGAGTACGCAAAAAAAAGTAGCAATTTGATCCACAAACAACTTTGTCTTGTTTTTGCACAATCCAGAATTTGGCAGCATACCATCGAGCAGAATGCAACCTGTGTGTAACTCCAAAGAAAGCTTTGCAATCCAGGCGTTTATGGTGTGAATAAGACAAGACAAGTCTGGAAAGAAGGAGGAAGGACAGTGTAGAATCACGCTGTGATAAAGCAGTGAGACGAGTGGCGAAGTATTTGTTGTGTGAGACGCAGATTAATGTGGAGGGACAGAGAGGAAAGAAAACAAGTGAAAGAGGGAGAGGAGAGTGAGGAAGGAGCAGATTAGTTTGTTTTCTGCAGCTCACTTTGACATTGAAAGATGTGTCACTAATGTCCCAGATAGCCTAGAATATCTCAAAACATATCCCTCTTAATGGGATTTTCTGAGCTGTACTTTCGCCGACTCGTGTGCATCCACAAAGCAGCACAACCAAATAAGCACATGCACCTCCATCATAAACAATCCGTGCCTCTTCTTGAGGTTTCCGTTGACAATGGATGCACAACAAGCAGCGGCGTATCACCACAGCTTCAGTGATCGATCACATAAGAAGACATGCGAAGCATTCACAGCTCAGAAGTATTTCCAGCATCATGTGTTCATGCATGCAGAGGAGTGAATGATTCAGTTAGTGCATGCGTTATTTGTATCTTGAGTGTGTATGCAGCGATCACGGAGTGCAGTTTTAGCACAGCTCTCAAATTACAGCAGGACATTGGAGCACACAGAATAGATTGATTTGTAAAACAACAGGAGGAAAAAAAAACAGGGGAAATATGACTTAGTGGTGCTAATGAAGAAACACAGGAAAGAGAGTTTAATATCCAACTTGACCTTGAGGGGCTTTAAAACTGACCAGTGGAAACAAACTTAGATGAGATAGTGAGCAATAAAAGCTTACTCCTGAAAAGGAGGGAGGATTTTTGTGACTCTATGTTAAACTATTCCACTGTGTCCAACAGAGGTTTGAACAAATACCAGATTTTAAAACTTAGATGCAATCCTAGTAAAAATGAAACCAATATGTATATGCCTTTTGACAAAACAGCAACAAATAAAGTCCTAGGTCCCCTCAATAAAGGGTAATTATCTGCTTTTTAATTATGAACCTGCACAAAGTGCTGGTTCGCTGAATACATACATCTGTTGAAAGGCTGTTTATAGTATTGGAGGTAATAATGAGAAAGATAGACTCCTAAAATATGATATAGATGTCTGTATCTGCCAATCACCTGCCCTCTCTTGTATCTTATCATGTGGCTGTGTTTAGCACATGTCTGGGTGGAGATCATTGAACAGTGGTCTGGAGCCTCCAGTAAAGTACCAATTGGCACAGCTAAAAGGAAACTTTGGAAAGTGGCATCATTGTAACTTGTGCTTCTTGAGATACGTTTCATGAAAAAGCACTTTGTATTTTCAGACCTGTGAGTCAGAACAGTCTGCTCTGTCATGACTGTGAAAGTGCTCCAGGTGCAATTGAGTTATTATTTAAAAAAATGTAGCAAAATAGTATAGTGGCCAAACTGATCATTTCGGCGCTAACATATTACTTCATCCAGACATTTTCTGATCCAAGCAGGAGTGGACAGAGGGGGAGGGGCCGGGGGGGTCGTCCTAACAGTAGACATGTTAGGGCCAGCCAACAGTCATTATGAAAAACAACCAATGGGCCATGTCACAATGTCACAATGGGCCCCTGCTCTGGACCGGTCCTTCACAAATGCCATCATGTAAAAACAAAGTGAAAAACATTATGATATGCAAACCTCAAACAGATAAACAGCATGTAGCTCAGACTTTTTATGCTTTGAACCAACTCAACCCCACCGATGAAGTTATTTGTGAAAGCCCCTTCAGAGCAAACAAAGCATCTCATCCCTCTCTCTTTAGTGTTTGCTGCGGTCCCCAAGGACAAATGACTTAGATGTACAGCAGAACTGTTACACAACAACAGCAGGACCTGGCCTTTAGCTTTGTAGTGAAGTATATCGTAGCAGTTGATGTTCACGTGTGAATGCAAAAATGAGAATCAAATTAAGCTGTAGCTTTACTGATATGTTTTTTTTTGTGGTTTTTACTCTGTTTGTTAAATAGTTGTGTCTTTTTTTTGTACCATCAGGCTAATGTGGAAAAGAGAGAGGGAAGAAGACAAAGAGAGGAGGAGATGTGAGTTAGATGGATGCTGTGATATTCATTAAATCATTAGAAGGAGCAACAGCTGGACACCCAAAACCATCTGCAGCATGTTTCACCTCTCTAAACAAGACTGTTTAACCTGATCTCACACACATACAGAGTCTTAATACGCTCACATACTGTACATATACGGATCCATCTTTACCTCTTTCTTCCGCACACAGACTGATCTATGAACACCTCTTTCACTCTATCACACACATACATGCACACACACACACAGACACAGTGAACCTTCTCGCCCCCACAAGTCTTTAATTTTCCAGCTGTGTAGGCGAGCAGCAGTGGGCAGTTTGTCCCCCTCACAAGGGTCACCGACCCAGGGGAGAGAGCTCTCTGTCTCTCCTCTGTGCTGCCTGGAGGACTGGAGCGCAGGCGGTGTTATAAACACTCAAAGAGAGAGGGGAGAAAGGGAGGGAGTGAGGCTACAGGGGGATTGAGGGAGAGTGTGAAATGGAGCACAGATACAGTAGGTGGGATCGAGGGAGGGTGGCAAACAGAGTGGGGGAATGATGAGAGGAAGAGAAGGATGGAGCCGGGTCAGACAGACAGCATGAAGGGAGGAGGTGAAGATGAGAGCGGGGAATCAACGTGCAGTCGGGGGGAGAGGAGGGTCCATTGAACCACAGTGTGATGGATCACAATGTTTAAGCGGATAAGATGAGGTGTAACGAGAGGGCAGGCTAGACTTGTCCACAGCAGCTTTTGTCAGAATGCAACAAACAGGCACCCAGAGAAGAGAAGGAACAGGAGAATTGAGGGGCTCATGCATTTATTCCGACATATCTAAAAAAGAAGCATATTGTGAGAGAAAGGAAGAGAAGGCCACACTTGGTTAGGCTTTTTGGATTTATGTAGCACCGTGAAAGGCAATTTATTTGACTCAAGATTCCAAGATTTCAACCTGCCTTTCATGCAGATGCTCTCTATTGCTCCAGAAAGTGCTTTACATGCAGTTTCCCTCCATTCTGTCTTTCTGTCTCTTTCTCTAACACATATAGTACATCGATACATGCACACACACCATCAGATCTCTTGCTACAGTATATTTACATGTGCATGTACACTAAATGAAGTTATGCTGTTATGATGGTGTATACATGCATTAATCAGTCATCAAGAATAAATCCATTGTGACATGCGCACAAAATGCTCAGGTGAAAGGCGATTAAGATGCTGAATGACTGAAGCTCAAAGTTTTTTAACCGCCTGGACAAGGACAGGAAATTGTTACATAAATATTTAAATCAGGTGTAGCAGAGTTCATCCTTTCATAGAAAATGGATTTTCCTGGGTTGTGTTAGCGCAGACTTTTCTAAGAGCTAAGGGAATTCAAATGGTTTGATTATAGCTTATCTGAAGATAAAATGTACAAAGGAACATATTTGTGATGGTGGTAAGTTCAAGTGTCACCTGTAGAGGTGGTTTCAGAAGATCAGGCTGAGAATCTGAACATGTGGCTTTTTATACACCATGTCTTTTTCTAAGATCTGCGCTTGAACACGGTGCGAAGGATACATCTGAAGGACAGCTTAGGTCGAGCATAACTGTTTATCAGAAGATATTGTATGAACACTCAGTGGCCTGTGTTTTCATTTGAAAAAACATAATGCGATGTTTGAAAAATACAATACTATTTTCAAACCTATAAGACTCTGTTATTCTTCATGTATTTGTCGTTTAGTAAAACAAGTGTTTTTGTTGTATCTACCGATACT
Source organism: Tautogolabrus adspersus (assembly GCA_020745685.1). NCBI lineage: Eukaryota > Metazoa > Chordata > Actinopteri > Labriformes > Labridae > Tautogolabrus > Tautogolabrus adspersus. The sequence goes on along the minus strand of CM036551.1, from coordinate 15,801,136 downwards.
AAATCAAGCATTATCTGCGTATCTCACTTTTTATAAAACCAGAATCACTCCTTTATCTGCCTTTTTGCTAAAAGAGAGAATAGTACCTGAGTCTGTCATCCTTTTTCTCCACGTATTTACCTTATCTTCTTTCTGAGAGACACACTCAAACCACTAATTCCTGCTTCACAGTATCCCTTTTTCAATTGTAGGATGTTGTTTCTTTCATGATATCAACACTTTTTCCCCTGGAATATAAATGAACACAACCAAATCTCCCTGAACATGACACTGTATTCTCATCTGTGTCTTGTTGATCACCTGAACTCATCCTAAATAAATCCCTCCCTTTTGTTTCTTCTTTTTTCAAACACTTGTTTCAAACCCCCGTGGTTTTAAATTATGCCAATTGCGTCTGTGGCTCAGCCGTGTTTAGGGCTGCTTCTCTCAGCCCAGACTAATCCCATCCAATTACAGGAGCAAAGAGTTTGATGTTTGAATTTATTAGCGCTCCTTTGCTCACATAGGTACGTGTCAACCCTGAAAAAGCAGCTCAGTTTATAAACTGTGAATCCAATCAGACTACTAAGCACCTTAAGTCCAAATGAGTTCCTCTGAGGATCAACCCCGGGTCAGACCACAGAGGGGCTGAACTCATAACCATCAATGTGTTCAACAAGAAATTAGAAGAGAACACAGAATGAGCAATTCAGGGGGATTTAACCGGGCAAAAATGTTTTCTTTCTCATGAATTAAAAAAAGCCTCCTGCAGTGACCTCAGTGGACCCTCAGTAGGCAGCAGGCCAGGAAGTGTGAGTCCCCAGCAGCAAACTGTCATATCAGCGTTTTCCAGCATTGTGCTTATGATGGTAAAATGTCCCTGTTGTCATGTTCTGACAATAAATAATAATTAAACCATAATTAACCATCTGGTTTCTTCAACTTTCACTCAGGAGCAAAAATCAGCTTTTAAATTTGAAAGATATAATGATTGACAATTATCGTGATAATTATCCATATCCACTGATATTACATTTTTTAATGTGATATGTTTTTTGTCATATTGCTCAGGCCTACGTTGACCTTAACAATAGAATTTCATATTATTTTATTCATTTCACACGTTTCTGCTTCTCTTTAGAAACACTTGTGTCAATGCTTCATTGTCTCTGATATTTGCTGTTGACTTTGTACAAACAGAATTTCCCGTTTGCTGTCAAAATAGTGTTGAGGTTATTCTTTAGATATTTTCCCTCACAGTTTTTTATTAGAATAAGGACCTTCAACTGCTCACTGAGAGAGTGTAATGCTTGGTACATGGTGGGTTTTGTGCCTTTTGGAGTGGAAAATAGCATCCCATCCCATCACAACACTGAGAATTATTACAACCCGAGACTCTGAGATGCCGTGTCGCTCTCCATCCGTTCTGCCTTAATGTGAAGCCAGGAGTTTTTTTATGTCCTGTATTTGTCAGCAACATGGTGCACTAACAATAGGCGTCACAACAGGACCTTTCAAGCATTTCAAAAAGGTGCTGTTGTGCCGTGTGAGGACGGTGTATGACAACAGTAGGAGTGAGGTGATTGAAAAAAAAAACAAGGACTTGGAATGAAGGAAACGGAGGGCTATAAAATAAATGTTATATAACATGCAGAAGAGAAAAACAAGGAGAGATGACAAACATGAAAAGTTGTTCAGAAGTATAAGTTAGTGGATCTTTCCTCTGATGTCTCCCGCTGTGCTCCTCCGCAGGAGGTTAAAGTGAGGTGACTGATGTTTCTGCACGACTCCTTCTGACTGCTGCTTTCATGGCAGTTATGGAATTATCATAATCCATTTTCAGGTTGCATTGCAAGACTTGTGCCATGCAGTGGGCTGTAAACTGAGATTAGACTCACAGCAGGATATGGAGCCGCCACTTTGTATGAAAATCTAGATGGGACGTAAGCAGAGGGAAGTTTTAATGGCCAAATCCTGCAAAGTACATGATGCACGATGATGTGGCCTTCAGGTGAAACAGAGAAGGACATGCCTTTACCTCTTCTCTGTGGATTCCCTTTAGCTTTACTGCAAGTTTCCAGAGCTAAAGGTTTGTATGGACAGTGGACCTCTCTCTCTCAGTCTTTTCTCTCTCTCTCTCTCTCTCTCTCCTCTCTCCATTGCTCAGTCTCTCTCTTTGATAAAGCTGTGCAATATGCCTCTTAACACTGTCTTCTAGAAATGACCACTAATTGGCCTTCTGAGTCTTTATTCACAACAAAATGATGTTTATTTAAGTGATTTTACTGATGGGGAAAAACATGTCTTCTTCTCAAAAGTAAACAGATGCCTACAGTCACTAAAGTTACTGATTGTGGTGCTTGAAGGATCTTTCTGCTGTTTCTCAGCCTTTCAAAAAGAATTTGTCACGTCAACCTCACACGTGCATAATTTAGCAATAAGTCAGTGCATAAACATTGTGAAGTGTATTCTGGTAATGAGAGGTGCTTAAGACGTGTTTCATTACACTATGAGATTTCAAAGGAGTGTGGAAACATGCTGTCATAATGAGCCTGTGAGATGGTTTTTCAATGCTGGCAGTGTAAATTGATTTCAATCTTTAAATAATCACAGCTATCTGCATGATTTCTCCGCTGAACTTGAGCCGTTTACAGATTTTACAGATCATTAACTTGAAGATGGTCTGAATTTTTTTTTTTATGTGCAAGAAAGCAAATCGCGTTCTTAATGCCATCTGATCTGTTTCAAGGCTTTCTGCAGGAATGATAGAAGTTGTGTTGAATAGCGTCTTACTTTTCGAGACAGTTTGATGGAAGAATCCCAGTTCTTCTTCCTAGGAGCGATAGCTTAGCTGCACAGATTGCCCTTAGAGGGAGGTGATGGATTGTAAAAAGCAGAGATTTGAAATACTGCCCGATGTTTCTTTCTCCCTCAGCTGGTTAGCTGTGGCTCGCTGGGTGGGTATTAGTTTCTGTAGAGTTTCATAGATGAGGATGCTGGCACCCTATCATGCCCTGGTTGTCACCCCCAAGGCCCCATACTTCATCTCAAGAATCCTTTTTCCTTGAAGGTATATCTGTAACACCAAGTGAGTCATATATTATATTATAAATGATGGGGGCAAAGTATTGGAAACCTTGGAATATTTCTTCTTTCTCGGATATAAATGCTATTATTGGGGAACCTGCTTTTTGTGAAGTGTTTCGTGATAACAGTTGTTCTGAATTGGCGCTATACAAATGTTGATTGATACTTTAAGGACACTTTCTTTAGCTCAGCTAACCACCATCTGATTCTACCTGCATGAGGAAGATGTAAGACAACAGGTGGAGAGTACAAGTGAAGCCACATGTCTCCGAATCAATTGAACACAAAGACTTGTGTCACAGTTCAGTAACATGTCAGCAACTGTCTCTAACGATGTGTGATGCTTCTTTTAATCTGCATGAGAAGCCCTGTGATAGTTTTAGAAACCCGTGGATGAGTCATGGTAGAAGACAAATTGGCCAGGCTTTGTTTTGGATTCAACAGTAACTTGCACATCTAGTAAAGCAATGCCATCTCAGACAAAGGGATCATCAGCACTCTGTCAAAACCACCTTTCTTTACATTTTCATCAGCAAAGATTCACAGGGAGTGATACCTTTGAATGCCAATAAAAAAAAACAGGATGTCATTTTTTTGGTAGAACATCATATTTTTGCATATTCAGGACAAGAGAAACAAAATATATAATAGTTACAGCTTTCTCCACAGGGGGCTTCACAATGGAAACAGAATTAAGTTCCTCAGTGTAGCTTTTAGATTGTTGAATAACCTCTGTTCAATGTGACTCGTTTGAACCAAACTTAACGGGACACAACATTTCATTTGCCTCTGATGAAAGATCCAGATATGAGATTATTACTATATATGGCTTTTTATAGGAAAAGCCACAAACGTTTTTCTCCATTTCCACCAGCTTTTACACATTCACACTGTCAATAACCATTTGCAGCGCCAAAACTATTTGACTCTATCACTGTCAGCTAAATGCCCAAGTGTCCTGCTCGTGACTGTAATCATTCTGTGGTGTTCATGCACGTGTGACCTGATTCAATCAGGAGGGGATATCGCCCTGACAAGGTTGCTTCCACACCCCAAGGAGTCTCCTCTATGATGATGAACACAGCCATTCACTCATCAGCCATAATTTCTTTGGGAATCACATCCCTGAAATGACTTCCAGGAATTATGACAGCTTTGACATTTGTGGATGTCAAAGCTCCGGGATAACTCCCTGTTAGCAGCCACTGGTCATGTTCCAACAAGCGATTATTCCTGGCCGCTCCTCTTGTATTTCCCTCAAGTGTTCACACAATTACATTTTCATTTTGCTGTGAGCACCTTGATGCATTGCTGTAATCCAACAACTCGCTGAAGAGCATCCCACACAGAGGTAGAGCTGAGGCTGTCACATAACTACTGATATCATAAAAACCATGATTGGAGAGTGAAGGAGGTCCATCAGTTCACTGAGGTTCAGAATGTGGGCACAGGGACAGAGCTGTGTGCACGCCTTTTCATAATCTCTACCTGCATATCATAATTATTTGATACAATTATGTGAATACTTTGCAATCTTTTATTCTTGAGAGTAACTTTCTGTTGATGTTTTGCGCCCCCTGTGGACAAGGCAGGACTTATCTTATCTCTTTGCTGATTTTGTCCTGTGCCCGTGTTAAGTAGTGTTTTTTGTGTACCATTCGCTGGCTATTTTCAGAACCGCCAACTGCATACTTCTATCGAACGCAGTACTGTATGTATTTACTGTATTCTTCATACTGCGTTCAACAGTAGGATGTAGTATGACTGCTAGTCACTGGTTATTTTGCGATCTGCCAGGCCAAGCTAAGGTAGTTCCCAGTCTTGGAATGCGAAAGCAAACAACTGCCCTGCTGAGGGCGAACGTAGCTACAGTGCAGTGTAGTGTTGACAAGTGATTCATTTAGATTTTCATGATTTTGGGAATCAAAAAAAGATAATTGGTGGTATGTTTGTGTGGTTTGGTCCGATCATGATTAATTCCCTTGTTACTTTCCATCATTTTAATCTTTGACCTGGTGCTTTGCATTGTGGGAAACAGTAAGGAAGACTGGTCAGATGCATACTGTAGAGTATTTTCTTTGGCATACTGCCGATCTCACATTTGTTCCATTCTGCACACTGCATTTTGGCCAGATCAGTACAAATAAAAATCTACTTTTCTCCAGGAGAAAAATAGATTTATTGTATGATCAACAAGTAGTCCAGCAAAAAAACACATCAATTGTGAAAAGAAAAAAAAAATACACAACACATGCAACAAGTTAAGTAGCCGGAAACGTTTCATCCTTAGAAGTGTTGTGACAGATAGTTTGTTATAGGAACACAAAGAAATCCAGTGTGGGGGAGCAGACACAGAAAGACAGACTGGATATTGAAAAAAATAGCGAGTGAGAGTAGTCAAACTGAAAACATGTTGGAAACAACAACAGCATGGATGTGTGAGGTTACAGCTGAACTGCCAGGCGCTAACAAGTGTATGCACTACAGTCGTGACAGCTCATAGTGAGTCTTACTTCCATTAGGGATCACAATCTGACAGCTTGTTGACATGTTTTCATTGCTCTTTTTCCTTTAGAGACGAGTTTTATATTATTACATTTGTGACACACACCTTGCTAGCTGTAAACCTAACAAGCAGAAAGAAAAATCAATCAAAGTGATCTTTATTGTCAGTTTTTGCCATACATACTGGACATTAAAACAAACTTTTAAACTTCCTTAATTAAAAGTGTGAAACGTTTTTGGGAGGCCTCTTTTTTTCACATATTACTTAAAGTAACCATTTAGTCACCTTGTTATCCTCCCGTTTTAATCAAACAGCTGATTTGGACAGTCATGCCTATGACTGCATGTAATGTTTACTATAGTACTTGTGTGTAATTGTCTTCCCTCGGGGAAGGTCAGGGACATTACTAAGGTCAGTAAAGTGGTCTTGTTCATTTTATTAACTGTCCTCCCGATTACATCTCACCCTGGGGTATGCTGCCTCCATTAGCCAGGTCAAAGCATGATTACCCCTGAAGAGATTAGTGTTCTGTTTTCCTCACTTAGAAACCACTCTGGAGGAGGAGTTAGACCTCCGATGGAGAGACTGCATTGTTTGTTTTGAAACATATAAATCAGCAGCCTCATCCTGCTGAAAAGATTGTGTAGGTCACTCGGCTGATTTGAAGGTTAAACTTTCTGTATCTGCTCTCAAAAGTAGCTTGGAAAAAAATAATGAAGGACCTGATGTATCTTTAAATAAAACACAGATTTCCAGCCATCTGTCTGCTAATACTTGAAATCGGTTCCACAGTTAAAAAGCCATAAAGGTTCTTTCATGTTCAAGTACTGAGGTCTGCCTGGGGCATATTTTTTCATACTGAAGCTGCCAAACATGACCCTTGTTGAAAAAAAAGAAGAAATCACTTAATGATTGACTCTTTTGACTAACAGTTGAAGCTTGGATTGATGCTACTGTCAGGCTTCTACGTGCCGTGCACTAACTGGAATTGCCCCGCTTTGAAATTCAGATGGATGCATACATGTGACAATTCTGAACTCAATTGTCAATTATGGACGAGGCCGCCTCTCTTGCTGCCTACAGTAAGCCTAATAACTGTCTGAGAGCTGGAACAAAAGATGAAGGGTTATCTCCAAATGAAGTTCTCTTCTACTCTGAGATAGGAAACTTTTTCCGAACTATACTGGCCTACATTCGCTTTCATAACACACTTCAATGCCTGTGTCCACAGACAGCGCTTTTTTGTGCTGGCAGAGCCCACAACCTCAGTTTCAGAGCGCCTCTCCCCAGCGCTCATTGTTGCTATGGTTACAAAAGTTAACTTCGATTTCCCTTGGTAATGACCGTTAGCTCCATGTGCTTAATATTTGCTTTAATTCAAGGAAATATTACCAAGGAAACATGAAAATGATGAAAAGAAGTCTGGCATCAGCAGCAGCTCTAGACCGGGAAATTGTGCCCTCGAAAAGACAAGTCAGACTATACAGCGCCTCCATTGTTGTTGACAAAGCAGATATCAGGCGTCCTACCCCTTCTTGATTTTGATTGGTCAGTCAGGGAGTGACGTTGACCACTATTGTGCTGTTGTAAAAGTTAGACTTCTTTCAACTGAGAGAGTGGAGAGCGCAGCAACGAAAAGAAGCTGATGCCAAGGGGATTTAACTGTCAGGACGGTGAGCGCTTAAACAGGCCCTAAAGCACTTAATGCAGTGCATACCTGCCATAGTATATTCTGTTGTATAAAAAAAAACACAATGTAAACTTGTAATCAGTACATTTATGCTTTTACACTCTAATGAGATTTCAATCTAAGGATGTGATTACTACTTATGACCATGCATTATTGAAAATAATGTGCATGATTTTAATTCCTTGCGTTCATAACTATAAGGTTTGTTGTTGTGTTGCAGAATGATGGAAACTTTTACTCAGCTTCTACAAAATATTTTTTTTTACCTGAATCTGGTCCCTCCATGGGTGTTGTAGTGGAGTGCAGTTCACCAATGTATAAAGGGTGGAATACAAAAATAGTTGTTGTTCTGATTTACTCCTCTCTGCGTCACAACTTTAATAGTAAAGGTCTAATTGGCCAATAGATGAGCATGACTCCTGAAAACAATTCTAATGCCAAAAAGCAGAATTTATAACATAGTTTGTCATTATTGTTCAATTTAAACTCCAAAGTTTGTAAGGGTGTAACCCAAAGTAATAGTTATTTAAAGTAGTTGTGATACCACAATTGTAAACGTCCATACCTGTTTTGATACCACAGCAACACAAATAAAAAGTCCAAGGCACCCGATGTTGGGTAGCTGCCTCTTTGTAATGATCACATATTGAAGGTAAACTGTTTAAGTTTTTGGTACCAAATGTTATCAACTTATTGTTTTACAATTTAGACACCGTGCAGGAGACTGCATGCAATTTTTGATAGACTCATTATTTTCTTATGCACCTTTCTAATTAAAGAAACATAGTCTGGTCTTGGTCAAGTCAAGATTAAAAAAATATTAAATATAGTCCATAAGAAAGAGGGAAAATACAGAAATGTGCTCATTACATTCAAACTATGTTCTCCAACTTTTCAACCCTGAGCCTTGAATTTACTCTTCTCATCTCATTATCATCCAGTTCAGTACGTGTGCTCATGTAAACTCCTCTAGAACTTCTTACACTGGCACTTTAAATGAGAGCTCCACAGAATCTCTCAGATTCTGTGTTCATACCTGCTGTCAAAGCAAACCAAAGCACCAGTGCCGCCTCCCATCCAACACAAAAACCAAACAGTGAGTCAGGACAGAGAACCGGAAAGTTCCCTACTTAAGGAACACAGGACCTCATTAAGACTCAGTAATGAGATCCAGAAACCAGGTGCAGGCCTCACCTGTCAGCCACGTCCTCATTACTAATGTGGTCATCATGTTCCCAGGACTTCATGGACAGGTTATTAGAGAGATGATTGGCAGATGACATTATAATACATTATAATGCTGCACTTCTGAAAATAAATTGGCAATTTGTTGCACAACTTAAAGTTTTTATCTCATTTGAACATGACCTTTAAAGTAATAGCTCGACAAAGCAAGCAGCGAGATCTCCATTCTTTCGAGAGTATATTTGATTATTTTACCAATCTGTGTGTGACTTTTTTTCTGAGGGCAACATCGTGTTTCTCTCAAAGTATAACTCTTCATTGTTTATCTTTAATTCATTTGTCACACTTCATGACTGTGATAAAAGTGGAACTTGCAATGTATTCTTTCTAAGTTATAAAGATGGGTTGTTGCTTAGAAGTTTCCATGCCTTTATATTCTTCTTGTATCACACGTGAAACATTACAAATATTTTAGCTTTGTAAACTACAAGTCAAATCTTTTCTGCAAGAATTGATGTAAATGTCACTCTTTCCGTCCTTCCCTAAACCCCATAGGCCCAGTCGGTCATGACAAATGGCTGTTCTTCAATAAATCTGGGTCTGCTCAGGGTTTCTGCCTGTTCAAAATTGTACAGTGCCAATTTTTTCCAAGTGATTTCTCTTTGACAGTTAACAATGATACTAATCTTTTTTATACAGCACTTTCCAAACTCACATTACACAGTTCTTTACATAAATAAAACAAGGGACTTAAAGCAGTCAAAACAAGACAAATAAAACAGGTGAAATCATAAAAGCCAATAAAATCACTACATCTCCAATAGTGGTGACCCCGACTAAGCAGGAGAAGCAAAAAAAACTGTCAGGGACAGAGAGAGAAGAGAAAGGCAGGTGGTGGGCGCAGTCAACCTTAACAGAAATCGATAAGTCAAGCTAAGATGGAGACAGTAGGACACTGAGAGGAAAGAGAGGAAATGGAACGGAGAGAAGGGGAGACGCCGTCTCCGAGACGGCAATACCAAGGGGGGAGAAGAGAAAGCAGCTGAGAGAGAAGACAGAGCTGGAAACAGAGACTTAGTATGAAGGAGAGGTAGAATAAGATAGAGAAGGATGGTGGGTCTTTGTGGGCTTTCATGGAGAAGCCCAGCGGGTTAGTGTCTGGCTTTGTGAGGTCGACCTCTTCACCTGCAGATCTACTGCAAACACAGAGCAGGCTAGTAGGGAAAGAGACTGTAGCAGACTGGATGAGAGAGGAGTGTCAGAGGTTATTCTTTGTTCTCCTCTTAAAGACACTGTGTATAGATCTGAAATGTATGCACTGTTTGAAGAGGCTCACCCTTTAATCCACAAAACTGTGGCTCTAAGTCTTAGACTGTGACATATACTGTAATGTGTAAATGACTCTCACTCAGACATACGTCACACACTGTCAAGGCTACATACACGCTCTAAGTTTTTCAATCAGTATTCACATGAATGAAGCAAAGGTGTCAGATGCATGAATACAGGCAGGAAGTAGACAACCATAAACTGTGAAAAAAAACAGCTGAAAAAAGCAACCATGATCCATCGGTTTGTAAACTGGGGTTTGGACAAAGTGGCACACCCCTCAACTGTTCATGGAAAAAAAGCGATCAACATGACCTTTGTAGATTTGAAGGCCTGTTTCACAAAAATAAACAATAATTTAAATCAAATATAAATAGATAAGAGGAGAGGAGGATGAGCAGAGGAGCATTCCCGACATGACGAATATGATACCTCACCTGGTAGCTTATATACCTTTTTATTTGATCCCAACCTTCAATCGATCAACCAATAATTCAAACTGTATTTGTGTTGCTACTTCTAGAAAATGTCAACCCTAATGAGGTCATATTTATCACTGAAGTTTTCACGTCTTATGGCTGAATTTAACAACACAGTAAGAACACACCCGGTGATAGATGCACACTTTGTAGTCCATCGTTTGTCGAACAGAATCATGTGACCTTCCGAACATCCTCCTCGTGTAAGTGCTGCCAGATGTTCTTATCACTGCATTTGTCTTTTCCTGTCTTCTGAAGGCCCCACTCAGCTTTAGCAGGTAACAGCTGACGACCTCACGAGCTCCACCCACATGCAAACTTCAAGCACTTGAAAGAGCAAGGCAGGACTGAGAGACAAGCAAGTATGCAGACAGGCAGGAAGAGTGGGAGGGATCGTCCCAATCTGGAGTAAGAAAGCAAGCAGCAGCTAAACAACACAAACCAGGGCTCTTATTTTTTTTTCTCTTTTTGAGCAAATCACATCCGTCACTCAGAGCAGCCATGCCTAGGATTATTCAAGACTTTGAGCTTTGATATAATTGAAAGAGTTTGGAATTTTATTATGGGGTCTACATTCACTCAGTTTTGGAGGTAGCACTGATTGGCCACTCAACGAACTGCAACTTTTGGCACTTCTGGATTGGCTTGATTTTCAGCTCCTTGATTTTCAGCTTGAAGACCACAGATATTTTGAAATTTTACCCAGGGTGTGACTTCATGGGTGTAGCGTTCGATCACGCCACATGGGAAACAACAAAAAAGGAAGTTGAAATAGAGCAGCAGTTGTTTGTGTAGCAGCACAGCAGGACCATGAAAGTAAAGAGAGAATGAAAGAGGAAGTCAGAATTTAAGAAAAAGAATAAAAGGCTGAAATCCATCATTTCATTTCTGACAACAAAGTGGTGTAATGATGAACATAGCACCCCGTTGTCAGCAGGCAGCACATCCTCTTTATGAGTAAAACTGAGCCCAACACCTGCAAACGCTGCTTTGTGATTTGATGGACGCCCGAGAGACTTGTTCCTGTTGTTTTGAATGACAACAACATGAAAGTCATTTACACTTTTTATGTTTGTTTTTTTATGGCCTTCTTCGGTGTATAAAAGCATCAGTGAATCGCTGCAGACTTAAAAAAACAAGCAGCATTTCATTACACAGATAATCTACTGAAAGTAGCAATATAGTACAAACTACTTTAACAAAGTTTCTGTGTCACTTACAGTTCTGTAATATGCTGTTTCATCTTTGAGCTACACATGATCCTAACCCTCTTGAGTTTGTGTTTACCAATCAGCAAACAGCCCAGAGGAGGTTTGAACATGTTCTTGTGTATCTTTATTAAGATTTATATTAATTCCCATCAGAACATTTTAACACTTAAAGAGGGGATGTGTTTGCGTGATATCGAGACAGGACATCCCGGTAACTCCATACATATTTTTACTGTCTGTGTTGTGTGCATAAGGACTGCAAATTAACAACTTAAATGAGCAGATGAGAACCTGCCTGATATCCTTGAGGAAGTTGAGTTCCTCCTGGAAAATCTCAACTTATCTCTCAATTAATGTGTGCCTTTTTCTATTTGTGAGAGCACACTTTCACGTTTCCATTAAGTAGCAGCTAATAACCAGAGTGAAGGTAACCATAGTGACAATTAACCCTTACCAATGGATCTTCTCGTCAGGACCGTGCACATTCACACGACTACTACAGAGACTATGATTTTCCTCCCACCTGGAAATATTTCTGTCACGACCAATCCCTCATCTCTTCCTCCTCCTGATATGTCATTCCTTGAACTTTTGATTCTTTTTGTCTTCTGTATCTGACAGGTCTGGCTTTCTTTCCGCTGCCTTTTTTTGGTGTGCTTGTCGTTCGAAGCAGCCTCTCTGATTTCCCCTTTTCTCTTCCTATTTGCCCTCGATGGAGTTGTTTATGTCCCACTCCTCCTCCTCCTCCTCTGTAATTAATAGTGTTGTTCACTGTATCCTCGTCCATTTCACAACCCTGACGGATATGCAGAGGTGATGGGAGTGAAAAAGCAGAGTTAAAAAAAGAAGCTTATCTTGTCAGAAGCCATTTTTCTGAAGACAAATCCGTCCGTCGGCGTTGACCTGGGGGGGATGCAGCACAAGATCTGACTTATGGTCATAAACACACAGACATACTGCTGATTGAGATGACCCTGTGGTAATGATGATTATGGTTGTTTATGGTCTTCAGCCTACACTTTTGACAGTTACAGTGTGTGTGTGTGTGTGTGTGTGTGTGTGTGTGTGTGTGTGTGTGTGTGTGTGTGTGTGTGTGTGTGTGTGTGTGTGTGTGTGTGTGTGTGTGTGTGTGTGTGTGTGTGTGTGTGTGTGTGTGTGTGTGTGTGTGTGTGTGTGTGTGTGTGTGTGTGTGTGTGTGTGTGTGTGTGTGTGTGTGTGTGTGTGTGTGTGTGTGTGTGTGTGTGTGTGTGTGTGTGTGTGTGTGTGTGTGTGTGTGTGTGTGTGTGTGTGTGTGTGTGTGTGTGTGTGTGTGTGTGGGGGGGTGCGCGCGCGTGTGTGTGTGTGTGGGGGTGCGCGCGCGCGCGCGTGTGTGTGTACTTGCTGCAGCGTCGGGTTATTGTGTTCTTTATCAAGCAGACAAGCCAATTAGGGGTGCAACCATTGATATTAATTTTCTCTCCCTCCCTCCCTCTAGCTCTTCTGTCTGAGGAGTTTTTCATTTAATGGCCGGATACACTGGGTGATGACCTGTGAAGAGTTGTAGATGGTTGCAGAGATATGCAGAGTGAATTTACTAGAGCATAACATTGTGCTGAGCAGCGGGCGGGAGGCTCACCCTCGAAGCTGTCAGGGAGGTGGATCGCGTTATGAATGCCGTCAGGTAGAAAAAGTTGAAATATCTCATTGTCCTTCCTCGGCCTTTCTGCTGTGTGTTCTGCTGTAGAGGACGACATGTCTCATCTGACATTGTATATGCACTGCAGGCTACAGTGAACTCATTTCTGCACCGCTTCTCTCTAACCTTCTCCCTACATCATATCAGTGGAGGTTTAAATGATTCGTTTGTGCATACAGGTGGTTATGTTATTTACTTCTCATACTGTGTTTCAGATAGAGTCTATCCATTAGGAGGATGTAACACAGTACTCAAGATATGTATACACTTGTTAAATGGCTACAATTAATCACATGTAAAAATAAAAATGCATTACTTTATGTCATCATCAATGGGTTGCTTTCGATGCAAAACGGCAACAAACAACTATTCTTTGGTAAAGTTATGTTTCAATCATTTTGTGTTTATCGTTACCTGTTTGGTTTCACCTGAGTAGAGCGAGCAGGAGGAGGACTGTTTCTGAAAGAAATTGTCAATTTTGGCCCCAACTGTAGTCAAAGGAGTACCTCTTATCTCTCTGCAGATTTTGTCATGTACACATGTGAGGAGTGTTTTTAACAACAACAAAATATATCCCCCCTGGCTATATTTAACAAACCAATACCACTCATCGACAATATACTCTGTGGAAAATAAAAACAAAGGCTGTTACGGCAGTGTGTCGTGAATCCCTTCCCTCTACCCTCACAGCAGCCGTCTCAGACAATTAAAAATAACTATTCAGAAATAGTCAGTCTTCATGCTGATGGTCTCCCTTGCTTTTGTAGGTTATAAAGAGGCATATTAATTTCAGTCTGTTTGATAACCGCTTAAAAAACTCCTCACAGGAAACACAGGCAATTTATAGGAAATGGCCTGATCAGGACTGTCAATCATGCCACTCTGTCCACTCGTACATCTTGCATACATTGTAGGCTGATGCCAATAAAAAGTCTGTTATGTATTCTCCTGCAGCTCATTCAGCTAATGTTGGGCATTTTCAGGAGTTCAGTGCATGTGGGAAAGGGGCTTTGAAAGCTAGTTTTACATGCAGAATGTTTTTTTTTAATAATTAGAAAATATGTAAACACCCAAAAATCTGCATATTTTTTAGAACATTTAACATATACACTCTAACATTGATGTTTGCAGGCAAGTAGTTTTCTTGTGAAATTGTTACGGATAAAATGCAGTCCCAGTCTTGCTCTATAGCCCTACTAGTGGTCAAAAATGCCACTGGGAAAATTGTGGTTTTCTTGGTATATTTAAAACCTCAATTCACTCAAATTACAGGCATTTAGAGATTGGTGTTTGATATTTTGGTATGCACTGTGGCCCTTTGTAGATCAAACCATACAGGAAAGACGAGGAGGGGAGGGTAGATATACAGATATGGAGCATAGTTCCAGATAGAGAGAGAGAGAGAGAGAGAGAGAGAGGCGGCTGTGAGCGAATTATATCAGATTGTAGGGAAAATGTCTGCAAGGCAGATATGAGAGAGGGGAAAAAGAAGATAGAGAGACATGCTAGAAGGAGAGAGAAAGAGGCCTCTGAGGCCGAGAGATATGAGAGGGCAAGGTAAAGGTGGAACTAGAGAGATGCCCAAATGTGTGGGAGCCAATAGAGACAGAGAAAATGGTGGTGGAGGCTAAAGGGAAGGAGGGGTACTTTAATTAAATTGATGGATAGATGGTCTGGGAAAGGAGGAAGATTTGACAATAAAAAAAGAGACCGGGGAGCAAGGCGAAGACTTTAAGATAGACTAAAAAGAGCACAGAGGAGACTTCACAAACAAACATGTTGAGATTAATAACAGGACATGACAACCGAGAAGGGAACACAAATCCTCTCTCTCCTTTTTTCTAATATTCACAGGCAAAAACACACTTCATTAAAACGGATATGTTAAGAGGATAGGAGGCTAACAAAGAGCAGCAGGGGGGAGACAACAGGCTCTCTGGACAACAAACAAAAAATGCAATCAAACAATGACAAGAAAGAACAGCCACTAATGGTACTCTGACAAAGTCAAATCTTTCCACATCTTTGTAGTAAGACTCTCCGAGATTAAAAATAAATAAGTGTGTGGAGAGATGTTTGTCCTTTTCCAGAGCTTTTGAGATTGAGGGCATGAATGGTTGTGTCAGTTTTTGTGTTGACTCGTGCATCAGACTCATTTGCGCCCGTTCTTTTCTTTTAAAATGGTGCATCAGCCAGCCTTATTAAAAGAGAGAAGCATAAAGTCTTGACTCAGTTCTTTAGCTGCAATGACTCCAGGAAAGGTGACGTCTCAGACAGGTTTATGAGAAAGTCAAATCTAGGTTATGAATGTCAAACTGGCATTTCAGCTCCAACCGACCGCCTTCCTGTTATTTCCCAAATGGGGGTTTATAAGCAGCTGAGCATGTCTGGTGCCATTTTGGATCCACTGACCTTTAAGTTCATGCACTGACTGGCAGGGCTGTGATCCTGTGATATGGGCTGAGTGTGACCAACTCTTGTTGTGTTAGGTATGAGTGCTCGTAACTGATAATCCCAAGAACCAAGATTAGAAAATCTGTTATCAATTTGAAGAATTATATAACCTTAGAATCTAATCATACTTAACCCTTCCCCCCCAACCCAACTTTTGTCATGCTCTTCATTACATTAGAAGGACCTGAACATACCAACCAGAACAGCTGCAAGTGGTTGTTTTGACGGCTATATTTCAAACTCTATCGTCTCTGTTAGTACGAATTTCCATGAATTCGTTCATTTTTTGCTAAGAGTAACTACTGTAGGTTTAAGTAGCTGTAACCATATCTAGGTAAGACATCTCACAGCAGCAGAGTTATATTGGGATTGGAGTCAACTGTCTGTTGTAAGAGAAGGTTTGCTAAGAATGAAATGTATATGTCTGACATTTATGAGTCAAGCTGATGTCTTCTTTCTAGCCTTATAGAGATGTACCCAAGTGGAAAGGAATTTGTAGGCTGTACCTTCTAGCAGAATATAAGCAAGTTTGCTAACATAGAAACTTTGTCAGTTAGCAATTGTCAATGTTCTATTGCAGTGTTGTCTGACCTCGGCCGAAATAAACCGTAAAATAATCCACAGTCTGTTTCGCGATTGTATCATTCGACTTAGACAGCAGAAACAACCCCCACCTAACCGTCTCTGATGATTAATACCCAATATAAAGAGTAATGCATTTAATCTGCTAGGATATCTTTTAAAGTAAATAACACCATATGATAACTAGTGCAAATAGACATCTTTCAAAATGATCATCACATACTGCACAATGGCTCAGTTAAATACCCGTAAACAGCACCGGAGCGGAAACACACAGATTTAGCAAGCCCAAAAGCCGCACAATCCTTATCCTAGTAAATCAAGCCATTAGTGAATCGACCCCATGAAACTGTCTTCTAAACCAGACTCTGATCAGCACCACGGACAGCAGCCAGAGCGGCACATTTATCCATGCTAAAAACAGCCTCAAACCTCCTCAGCCCCATTTTTAAACAACCAAACATCAGAAACTGGTTCAGTAGGCTTACGCTGGATATTGAAGTGTACTTTCTTTTTTAGTAGACATGAATAATAACAAGGAAGCTTTATATTATTAGTGACAAAAGTCTCCCCTATCACTCAAAGCAGCGTCAGCGTCCAGGTCAGCAGAGCAGAGCTCACCTGCATCAGCTGGGAGCGGATCTGGATGACTTATCCTCGCTGTAAGTAGTCGTTTTCTCTTCCTCCTGAGCATATCTTTAGAATCTCTTTCTGATAAGGAAAAAGGATGAAACATTCTCCTGCACCCAGGAAAAGTCCGGTGAAAAACGGTGAATCGAGGCAGTTGGCCATGAAACTATACTAAATGTTTAGCTTTGCAAACACTTACATTTTGCTTGTTAATTTGGCCATTTCCTTTTTTCCCTTACAGCCAGTGTTGGCTTACCTGTAGATAATCTGCATGATTATGATCATCTGTTTGTGTTTCCTGACCAATCTGGCTTCTTATTCATCACATTTCCTCTGTTTCCAACAAATTAACCTGAAGATTACAGATATGAGAACACATTCATCCCAAAGAGAAATACTCCAATCTCCAAGAAAGGCTTGCATCTGTCTCTTTTATTGCTTTCTTTCAGAATTCAGTGTTTTTGTTTTCAGTTAATCCCTCGCTCTGTAGCATTTATTTTTATTGTTTCCCCCAAACAAGGCTACACCAGCATTTAATCAAATTCAGACCTGAAGTGCTCCTTTTTTGTCTTTTTTTCTGTCTGAAGGGATGTTGCATCAAAACACACAAACAGCTAACACTTTGAAGGCTGATCATACTCTAGTGGGACCCCTAAAAACTAAATTGCTGCTTCTTTTAAAAACTAGACTTTTGTACAAACAAACACACACATGCTGCTCATCCTTGTCTTTGCAGTGCCCGCTCTCCGCGTCTCTCCATATGATCTCCCGCCAATATGATTCTATCTCTCCTCCCTTATATCTCCATCCATCCATGCTGTCGGCCTCTCATCTCCCCCGCTCCAAGCTTTCCTCCATCTCCTCTCGTCGGCTGTTTGTTTTGGCAGAGTTTAAACAATATCACACAGGAGGCTTAAACTGGCACGATGTGTAGCTCCCATTCCACCTGATGCCTCACTGTTATTCCTATAGCTCCTCTCCTCTGTCCTCTTCGATTACTCATCTTGCAAAAACGAGTTATCCAATCCAATCCAATCCAACTTTATTTGTTAAGCACTTTAAAACAACCACAGTTAACCAAAGTGCTGTACAGAAGAATAAATAAAATACATAACAACTCACATGAGATAAAAAACTATATAAAATACAGAAAATAAGTTAAAAGACATAAAACATGGGTCAAATTAAAATTAAAAGGCATGCAGTAAAATAAATAAAATCGACGTCTCACTAGGTGTCGAAGGCCAAGGAAAAGAGATGTGTCTTAAGACCAGATTTAAAAACAGACAGAGAAGAGGCCTGTTTAAGGTGCTGAGGCAGATCGTTCCAAAGTTTTGGAGCCGCAACAGCAAACGCACGGTCCCCTCTGAGCTTCCGCCTGGTTTGAAACTTTAATTGAGTTATGAAAGAGATGAAGTTGGATTTGTTTTTGTTTAAATACTTTGATCCTGCTTTCTCTCCATTTGTCCATAAAGGTGAAAGCAGAAGACTTGGATCAGATTGCAAATTGCAGTTTCTTCTCCCCTTGTTCCCTATTTCACCATCAGACAAGATGACTTGTCCTTTTGGACAGTGTAAAATATAATTTGGAAATGTTTCCATTTGATGTTTTGAACCAGAGTTATTCTAACGTTCCTGCAAGGAATTTTTAAACTTTTGGTTCATGTCAATTTTGCCGTCCCCCTGTGGATAAGTAGTGTCTCTTCTCTCTTTGCTGATCTCATCCTCTACACGCTGACGTTATACAGTATATAGTATGTAGTAGTTTATCTTTGAATTGGAACATGTATAAAAAAAAAGGCAGTTTTGGTGCTGTTGATCACCTCATCTACACCACATGCATTCAAAATAACTACATAATAAATAATGAATCTTCTACGTGATGATCATGTTTTCATTTCTAGCTCATGAAGATACATCACTTTTCAATTCAGTCTGTTTCATAACCAGCTAAAAGCTACTAACTGGTGCTGTACAGTAAGTTTAATTTTCATGTCACAACTAAAACATCCACATAGCTAAAACACTACACTGAGTTAACTGCACTGAAACACAAGCTTTATTCAACAGAGTGCAAACACACACACACATGCACACACTCTGAAACTCTCACACACCAACCCACGTTCCCATGCAATAGCAACAAGATCAACTTCAAGTTTAAAAGGATTTGAAGTCACACCACATTATGATTTACCACTTTAAAAATGGACACATTTGAAACGCCATTCAGTTGTTCACGTGTCTTTTTATTTACTGTATATCATGTGATGACCTGTGTTACTTCAAGGTTCTGTCTTAAAGGATCAAGAAGCCACTGAATGGCTTATAACGCTGAGAATAGTGACCACACCATCAGCGTCAAGAGCAATGACAGGAAACTCAGTAATTGGTTTGAGGTTGCAGGATGGCCTATCAGGAGGCTGAGGGCTTAGCTTGGCTTGCTCTGGTCAGGACCCTCACAGACTGATCTGTGAAGGTCTTTAACGCCAACTTCTTACCTGTGTAAGAAGTTACAAGCCACAAACACAGAAATGTGTCCACACAAAGGGAGAGGATTGTGCAGTCTCTAGAGGAGGAAGTGTTAATCCTATCAACAATAATGTGTCTGAACAGCAGCCTGGAGAGAGCTGAAGCTCATTCTCTTTGAGGACAATAAACCCAACAGGTCAAGAAGGCCAAACATACACACATAAAACACACACAGGCTGAGAGTGTATTTAATACACACAGACACATCCATAGGTTCCTCCTGGAGTTTAAAAAGAAAAAAGAAAAACATAACAATACAATTTTTCACTTCTCAATGCAATTGTGCTGCATCAAAGTCTCCTTCACTCCCCTGCTGTGAAGAAATCTGGCTCAGGAGATTTCATTGTCTGATGGAATTTGAAAAAGTGATATTGACAATGCAGCTTATTTTCCCAGAATAAAGAGGAAACGTAATACTGTTTCTTCCTCTCTTGCTGTTATCATGATTCATTTCCAGGTGCTAAAGTATTTCCACCTATCTCTCCGCCTTGTTACTGTCTTAAGCCAGAATACATTATCCAAGGCAGAGCAAACTATATTACATTTGTTATTGAAAAGCAGTGATCCTTCACCTTGTATTCTGTCTTTAATGCACACAACTTCTTAAGTGCGTCAACAGATGTGTTCGCACAAACTCTGAAATACACAGAGCAGAGGTTTATACGTTATAATGCTGAAGAAAAATGTAAATGCAGCTCTGAGTGTGTTCCCATACTTGACTTTATACTTTATTTCAGACCCATAGGTCCATATCATTATAAAAAAGCACAATAAATATCGTGCTTTGGTGATTGGGCAGTTGTCTTTTGAGCTTTAGCCTTTTTTTTTGCAACTGTCACCACTTTTTGCCAGTGACCTGCATGGGCCAACCTCAACATATTCTGCTTTTATGTACACAATATGTAAAGAGAGTTTAGGCTTAATAAGGCCAAGCAAAATATCCCCTGTTCATATTGAACTTACTTCATTTTACAGGTCCTCTGTCTTTTTCCTGAAACAAACTGAATTTTTTGCTCCTTGTGTTTTTTGTTTTCTCCTCAGATGGGACCCCCTACACGTGGTGGGTGGGTCGGGGCAGTGAGAAGCTCTTCTTCTGGGGGGGCTCAGCACCTGGAATCCAGAAATGTGCCTGTGGCATCAACAGGAACTGCACTGACCAGAAGTACGACTACAACTGTGACGCCGACCACAAACAATGGTAAGACAGACTCTTCAATAAAAGTTCATCAGGAGCACAAACACAGTGTCATGTATTGATTGACTTCCCTACAGTGACAGTTCTGCATTGACTTTTAATTAATGTCTGCAGAAACAGAAACACTCAGTCCACTCTGTGCTGTGAAACGTGTGGGGTCATACAGAAGCATTCATACAGCTGAATCTGCACATCTGTGATATCATCTGCTTTGCATTTCGCGTGATATTTCTTTGAGTAGCCAGCAGATTCTCCTGATCAATAATGCTTCCACATCTCTGAAAATACAGTTTTTAAAATATGCTTACCCAGATTGAACCTGACAATCCTGGCTTAACATATACACTTGCTTTTTCTTACAAATTATTACTTCGATAAACCTTAACACTCTCTAAAAAAAAGACTTCATCCAGTCATATATTGGCAACACTACTCTTTGTCTCTTGGCACAGCAGGTCTGTCAAGCTTTGATTTTTCTCAACAGCCTATATCAGCATGCATCAGAATGTAGAAAGAGTTATCATTTCAGTCATTATACACATGTTTTGGATGGTGACAGAACAATGTTTAACACATTTGTATAACAGTGTCTTCACTTTTTATAACTGCAAACAATGACATAATAGATTACTATGTAAAGAAAGCAAACACTAGTGTTATATCTGCAGCCAGGGAGTTGTGTAATACGCAAACTAGTGCCACATGTCATTGATAGATTGAAAAACATATTTAGCATCTTTGTAATATTAACACACTGCATGAACTGGTCCTGTATGATGATATATAATACAAGAAATAGAAATTAAGGCCAATGTAGGCCACTCCTTTTGTTTTTTGCTGGATTTACACTTTCATGACCAAATGCATTTACCTGGAACACACATGTAGACGGTTTAGAAATGTATGTTCATTTTTAATCAGGCAGTCTTAGACAGCCTCAGGTATGGTATCACAGCATGGTTCGGCAACCTGTCTGAGCAGTTACAAACCAAACTGATTGGATTGATTCAGACTGCATGGGACATTATGGGAGCTAAACATCACACGCCCTGCAGACTGTTTTTGAACAGGCTACTCTAAGGCAAGCCAATAAGATTTTCAGTGACTCATCCCATGTTCTACATATAGAGAACGAGCTTCTGTCCTGTGATAAGAGGTTCAGAGTTCCCTGTTGAACAGGTTTCCAAATTAATGTCTATAGAACTCTTAAATAGTGGCAAATAAGACAGATAGGCACTGGAATATAATGTGTCTTTGCGAGATAAAAAAGCAGCTGCACTCGAACAGTTACATGTATGGGGCTTCACTTTAAGGTCTTCCAGATCAGACGAGTGTTTCCCTAGATTTAGATTTTACCTTACTGATCCCCGCAAGGGGAAATTCTGTTTTTACACTCTGTTAAGTCATGCAGCACACACATAGGCTGATATATACACATGCACTAATGGAGAGATGCCCAAAGCAGGCGCTCCTGAGCTGGTGGGGTGGGGTGGGGTTGGGGGGATGTGGTGCCTTGCTCAAGGGCTCAGGAAGTGAACTGGCACCTCTCCAGCTACCAGAACAATTTCCAGATTTGGTCCGCACCAGGACTTGAACTGGCGACCCTCCAACCCAAGTCCCTACGGGCTGAGCTACTGCCGCCCTATCACTACGACCAATGACTGTACTGATTTTCTCAGTTGCAGTGGAAAAACTGCTTGATCATCTATTTTTCATCAACATTGTTAAATGTTTTTGAAGTACTGTACTTCACATCAAACGCGCATCTAAAATTATCGTAGTCTTAAGAGCAGTTGTAAAGGTCATAGCTCTAATGTACTGACATTCATTAAGAAAAAAAACAGTTCTGAATCTGTTCATAACCTCTATAAAGAACAGAACTGCTCACCTGAGAGAGTCTTAATGATTGCATATCTATATCATCCAGAACTTAAAAGTGAAATATGTCACACCCATGGACATTTGGATGGGATTATTTCACTGTGCTGACAGTAAAAATGTCGCTGCTGCTAATGCTAATGTTTTCATTAATCTGTCAGCACAGAGTCTACCTTAGCTGGATGCTCTGATGAAGAGTCTTACTTCAAAGTGACTGAATGATGGATTCTACCATCAATGATACATTTATTTAAAAGTGATGTTTACCTACACAACCAACAGTTTGTGTTTCAAAGCTCTTTTAACCTGCTGATTGATATTCTCTTTATGGTAATTGCATCTCTGTAAATAGGTGTGTTTGTGTGTGTGAGAATAACTGATGAGATTACAAATAAGTGTTTTTTCTGTCTTGTTCTCTCGGTTAATATTTCATGCATGTATGTCTCGTTGTTTGGCTGAGTGATTTTCAAATAATTACCCACATAACTCTCTCTCTATTTCCAGTCATTACCCATCATTTTGGCAGCACATAGAAACACTTGTGCAAATTTAAAACCATAAATTTGATGGAAGTGTTTTACTTACAAACTTAAAAATGGATGTTAAACATTAAATTGAATAGCTCTGTGAGGAATTTACAAGTGCCGTACTAAAACCCCATTCCTACTTTATAGGGCTGGAGGTGTTAGATATTCATTATTTTTACGATTCTCATTGACTGATTTCATTGTTTTGATTGTTTCCTTTGGTGATTTATTATCTTATTCAACACCTGAATGATGTATATATATATATATGTATCTATCAGTCCACCTAGCCATCCTTGGATCCATCTGCTATAACAATGAACACATTATGTGTCACTATTACACTAAATATACATCCTATCTTAACCATTAACGCAGCAATATGACACTTTTCCATCTTAAAATAGTAATTTCAATGTAGATGTAGTAGTACAATAACTTTAAGCAGGGAGAATGGTGCCATTGTTGTCTCATGTTCAGCAGCTTTACCCAGTGCAGAAAGTCATCGAACCCAAGTTATGTCTCAGGTTTGCATACAGATAATAAATAAATCATCTTACGTGAAAGTTGCTTCTTTCCTTGACAACCTTTAAAATAAAGTTGTAAGTTTGGAACCTTACAAACCAACCAGTCTCTACTAGCATGCAGTACATTACCTCCTCAAATGTAGGCATTAAGCAACAGCCTAAAGACATCATGGCAACTGTTAACTACACATTAACAGTTGCTAACAACGGGCTGTAGACGTTAGCAGCCTCATATTTGGTAATATTGCTGTATCGTGTAATTTGACATGGTTTCTTACAGCGTCTCTTTTTTTAGCTTCACCACCTTCTGCTTTCAACAAATGCATGTTGTCTAATAGAGGAAGGCGTTACAGCACTAACCCCATGACACATGGGAATTGTCTGTTTATACTTATTTCTGTGCTTGAGGTTTCTTTACAAATAACTTTTTTGCAGAAACAATATTCATCCTGTTAATAGGGACGTGTTCATCTTCTACCTTCGCCCTCCGGTTTAATTTCAAAATCAAATCCCTGTTGGGTAACTTTAAAGGCTGCACACTTAAACACTCTGAGGATATCTACATATCACAGAATGACTTTAGGAAATCACAGTAATTATTCATATTAAAGACGTTATCTTACATCCATGTTTCTTTTGACTTGTCTAACAGGAGAGAAGATTCTGGTCTCCTGATTCATAAAGAACACCTGCCAGTCAGCCAGGTAGCCGTGGGCGACAAACAGACCAGGCTCTGAGGTCAAGCTGACCGTTGGACCACTGCGTTGCCAAGGAGACAGTAAGTGATGAGTTATTGTTTACGTTTTTTAATGGATGGTCAACTTGGCAAATATGTCAGAATCCAGGATGATGATCAGTATGATTCTGAAGATAAATATCACTCATATCATAACAAATTTAACAGACGATTAAGCATCAGCTTCCTGATTGAAGGCACACATACCAAAACAACTACACAAAGCCTTGGGGGCAATTCTAAATAACATGTCAATTCATAATTCAAATGAATGGGACACTTAAGGTCCCGAAGATTAAATTACAATCCAAACAGAAAATTGCAATAGATTGAAAGTTAAAAATAGTGAACTAATAATACCATTTTTCATCCTTTTCGAATTATATCGGCCTACATAGACACAAAAACACTTGATCACAAAAAATAAGCCTGATTGTCAATGAGGATACTCCATATGTATCCAAGACTGTCTGGATATAGAAAAAGACAAACCTGTAGAATAGACAACATTGAAAAATACATCAATATGTTAAACACAAAGGAATCACTCAAACACTGTTTGAGAAGTTCATCATGGTCACCCCCCCTTGGGTGGGACAGTGACTTGTTCGATTCCACAGTTGAGTCTGTGAGATTAACGGGCACATTGTAGGAGTGTGTGTGTGTACGGATACTTAAGCAGATGCTTGGGTAATTTGCAGCAGGGATAAGCTAATGATTTTCACATTTGTAATAACGGTTTTTATATTGTTTCATGTACTGTCTGTGCAGCAATTTCCCAGTATCCAAGACACATTTCTCCAGAGGAAGACGAATAAAAAAACCTTGAACCTTAGACATTGCTCTCCTACACACCTGTCCTATGAAATAGATGTGCAGAGGATTTTTCTACATTAAAAATAATGATTGAATTGAAATAACTAGAAGAAAATGAAGCCAAGAGCAACAGATGTGATGGTAATATCATTAGAACAGCTGGGTTTATAAGGTGTGACACTTCTCTTCTGTAGGAGAATTTATAGTGACAATGAGACGGTGCTTACAATAAAGGTCACTAGTCTGTACAGTGTTGTAATGATAAAGGTAATCCTACCTATTAGGAGAGCTCTCTGATGCCTGTTGAACCATGGCAGTGTTGTGTCGTAAATGCCAACATGTTGCTAGAGCAGGTGAAGTATTACTGCACGGACAATTAAACAGAAAGATCGAGAACAAAAATTAGGGCTGCGTTCTCTTTTATCTTTAGACCAAAGAAGGTCATTTGTGACCCTCTGGAGAACGGTCTCTTTCATGCAGGGAAGCAGCCTAAAACCAGACTGGAATCTTTCTAAAGTTTAATTAAAACTGAATAAATTAGCTGTAAGGATCCTGCATTCTGAATAACGTATGATAACAAGCGTTGGCAAGCCGGTCAGGAACACCGTTAGAACTGAAACTTTTCACTGATAACCTCCTGTGCATAATATGTTGTCAGCTATCAACAGGTTTCAACACTCAGGATGTGTTAATCTGCACATACAGGATCTATGACTCCCGCCTCTTTTTGATCTCCATCTAGCCATCTTGACTCAACCTTTCTCGATGCTTTTTATCTGGGGACGGGGAGGCCACGACACCTGTCACTCATATACACGGAAGTGAATAGAAGATGATGCTTTGAAATTGTGTTTTTTTCCGTGTAAATGTTAGGTCCCTAGCAGAGTCCCTATGAGATAACTGACAAGACATAAAGAAAAATCTCACACAAACTTATAAAAGTGAAATGGATAATGAAAACTTATCTTAATGATGTAAAGCCATGCAACCTTTAGAATAAGTTTGTCCTGCAAGAGGATATTCAGTAGCTGCAGGGCTAGAAACACACACCAGCTGTGATGCATATCAAAACATCCACTACTTCTTTTTTTGAATCCTGCAAAACAGACAGCCTCCATAGAACATGAAAGAACCATTTTTGTTTAAATAACCTGGCTACAGAGGTCAAATAGCTCATATACCAGCTAATGACATAGCCTTGTGCAGTAAATGTTTAACTGAGATAAATTGGTGTTTGCCAATTTCTCGCTCCTTCCCACCCTCTCATCCAGATATAGTCCAGTTAGGCTCCAGCCTTTAGAATTGGCTTTCAGGTATTTAACGCGTGCTGTCATAGTGGCATCTTCCAGGCATGCAACTCTCCAGAAAGGCAGCAGTATAACATTTGTTCCCCATGAACTATTATCCTGCTTACTGTAATTGAAGTACCTCACAACATAAATGTCATACAGTAAGTAGTATCATGTCTAAAACAATCAATTCAAAACTAGGGACGACAAAGCAACGACGATCTACTCGTATTTTTCCAAATGTATTAGTCAATATGAGGATGCAGAAAAGAGCTGCGTGTACATTTTTGAGTCAAGTGTCTTCATTTTTTTGTAACTTCCTCTGCCTCCCTCATCTTCTCTTTGTTTTTTCTTCTGAAACTAAATATTCAAACAGCACAGAGGAGAAGTCATCTGCTGTGTGGTGTTGCAAAGAACCAGAGAGGTTTAGTGGAAAGTGATATCCTGAGGGGAGGTAAAGCAAACATGGATTTAATCTTTAGTGCCAGGCAGTGGGATCATTATGAAAATAATGCTTCATATATTATCTATTGAGTGCTCAATTTTCATAGTGAAGGGAATGACTGAGTGGAACTATGCAATCTTAGTTACCTGTGAGTGTAGAAATACAGCATAGAGTGCAATTTGGTTTGCAAACTCCTCAAGCACTGATTGTTTCCTTCTTATTTTGTTCACCCATCCAACCAGATTCTGTCAAGGGTGCAGAAAATGACAGTGACACCTACCCTGCACTCCTCACCGGTGTCACACTCATTATGGTCCCCTCACCCAACAATCTGGTGCCACTCTCACTGATGGCGCCTCATCATCACAGGGCTGCCAACTTACAAACAAACCACGGCGTAATGACCCATGACATCACATCTGTTTGTGTGTGTGGGTCTAGCAGACACAATTACTGAAGATGAATCCTTCTGTCACTTCAGACATATTCTCTTTGTTTTACTACATTATCAGCTGTAAGTGAATGAAGACAAAGCAAGAGTTATACTTTTTCATACTGACTGACACAATTAACAAAATAGCTTTGAAGTGAAGATGACTTTGAGGTATGTTTGTAATAGTGCTGGTCAAGACTCCATAACACTTAGCATACATTATATATTACCATTTTCACACGTGAATCGCGTCTCTGTGTATGATTGATGTTTCTTATACTGGGCATGAAGCTCTGTCTCAGTAAGAGCAATGTTGATTGGCTGCTATAAAAAAAATGATATCTGGAAATGACTAATGTCTCGGACAGTCAGACACATTTTAATAGAGAGGTAATCCAGCTTTAATAAAGTACAGCCTTTCCAGTCCCAGGGAGACAGAGAATAATTAGTCTCATTTGCCGATGTTAAAAGGGTTTGGACATTTTAATAGATGGGAATGGAAATAAATGACAGTAAATGGAGCAAAGCAGCATAATGTATGACAATCTAATGCCCCTGCTAGGAGACATGCTTTGCTTAATGACTGCCCAGAAATAAAAGCTTACAGGGGTCACCCAGGATAGGTCCAAAAATGTTTATTGATTTCCCACTTTTTATATGCCAGCATATAGAATCAATGTTATAGGTGTCCTGTTATTTAACTTTGCATCAATGTATCAGGTGATCTTTTTTTATTTTGTGAGAACAAGTTTTTATCTTCTGGGAACATGAAAACTATCCCCTGCAAAGAAGTTGTTATCTTTTAAAACTAGGTAATATCTTGGCTGCACAAGATAATGAATTGTCTGCACCATATTAGGGCTGTCCCAGACTGAGGATTTACATAGTCTAACCTGATGTCTCAGATTGTGCCCATCGTCGACTGATGTCTCTTTTTTTGCGCTCATGAGGCAAATACAATTATGACAGTAAATGTAATCAAATGTGCCTGCAGCTACAATTTACTATAGCCTAAATGAGTTTTGAATCTGTATTTACATATATTTATTTTTGTGTATGTGTGCCCTGAAAATGTCCTTGTCGCTGACCTGTGATAGAGCAGTCAGTCATCTTTACCATCTGCTTGTACTGGCTCATAACCCATCTGGTCAAACATAGACACATGAATCATCTTGTTGTCTTCCAGACCTTAACTCCCCCTCAAACTGGATCTCACATCATGTCAGCTGCTACAATTCAGTGGGCATGATAGAATTGTATTAACCGACTCTCTGTGGTTTTTAATCCAGAGGTCAGCAGCTGTTTAATACAACATGGCGCTTTAATCAAATATGCTGAGTGATCTAAGTGATGTTCATGACATGCTCGTAATGAAATATCTATCTGAAAAAACTGGAAACATTTGGGCATGAAATGAAAAAAATAGTAATATTGATCAGATCCAGATACACTTTTTAAGATGTTGGTTGAAACTGTCTTTAGGTCCTGAAAGACATTAATAACTCATGTGCTCTGAAAAAGAAACAGAAAATCCGTCATCTGTAGCGGTTGTAAACTCTTAAAAACTTTGACCAATGTCTGCACTCGGTACAAGTTTTATGAACCAATCATGCCTCCCTGCCTCCCTGCTCGTTCTCTACCCCATGCATGCATGCATTATTAACAGAAAGCTGAGGAGAATTGATTCTGAATCAGAGTTCTGAATCAATAACTCAAAGTGATTATTTTACCAAAAGTATTTTATTGTTGGACCAATTTACCAAAATGACTGTACTTAGAGCCATGCCATTATCAGTAGTTGTACATCAGACAGGGATAAGGACAGGTCTTACATGCCTATTTGATTATTTTGTATTTTTACAACTTCAAACAATTGCTGAGTGATTGTGGTCCACTCTTCAAGACAGCAGTTGTCTTTCCACTGTGTTGTGGGTTGCAAATGGATTTTCTCCTATTTTTATATACTGTATGTGTTTGAATGCATTGTCAAGTCTTTCAAATATTCAAAGTTACCCGCTTGATGAGAGGTTTTAGGGGCCACCACGAAGCAGCAATAAAACTCTAGAGACCAAAAATCATGGTGGTCTGAAAAAACAAACATTAGTATAAATCGACCCCTGTCTGGTATTCCAGTAAATGAAGGGTCTAACAATTGAGTGGCTCAGAAACAGAGGCCACAGACGTCCTGAAAGTAGATTTAACACATCATTTGCCATCAACTTGAGAACCAATCAGGAAAATCACTTCAGACTCCATTTAAAATGTTTTTTATTATGTACTTCTGGTCTTATATGATTGCTTAACGGGGTGCATGGCTTGATCACACACGAGAGGTTATATCAACACAAAAATAAAATGTCTGTCTTCCAAGGCTGCTCTTCTCTTCTCCTGTTAGCTGTAGCAGGTGGTTCATATCATATTTTAATTGAAATCTGTGTAGCATTTGTGGTGTCTCAATAGGTTAGTAAAGATATTTATATGCTGGATCAGTTTCTGGAACATTTGTTGGATAAACATTTCAATATGGAACGGTTAATGTGCCACAGAGCAGAGCCAATCAGCTGCATCTGTGGATCTGGCACAGGAGCAATCAGAGGTTTATGATTTGGCTTCAATGTGTATTCCTCTAACGCTGTTTCCTCTCCAACACAGTCTGTCTACAACAGTTCTTCCTTCCTCCTCACACAACATAGAGCCTCTCTCTCACTCTGTTCTTTTTCCTCTAGTTCCTCCTCCTTCATTCTGAAGCATGACTCACCTTCAGGCTTTCTTTCTAAATGTATATCCATGTGTCATTTTTTTAATGTCTTTGTCAATCTTCTTCTTTCTTTATCGCTTGAAGCTCTTGAAAGTCTCATTCAGTATGTTTCAAATACACATGACAGTAAAATTGGACCTTTGGGGCCATTAATGTGTATTTTACCACATGATTAGTGTAGCTGCAGTTTTATCAGACAGTGTAACGTTCTCCCAATATCCAGTTAGAGATACTCCATAGCTGCTTAGTATCTGTTTGCAAAATAAATATTATATAACAAACTATTTGAATTAGATTCTATAAGATGCATCTACAGTTATCCTCCAAGTCTTAAGTCAGTGCTTGATTGATGATGACTTTTCTTTCCAAATGTTCCTATCATCAAACCAACTTTGTCATCATTAAGTGATTGTATATCTGATTGTTGTACCTTTTCTTCTTCTCAATTAGATGTAAAATGATGGTAAACGTATCATTCTTTATTTATGTGGCCTCTGCAGGCACCCTCCTGTTTAGCCCTCATTTAACCCTGTTCAATAATTGGCTATCCCTCCTGTAGAGAAATGAACAGTATTCCAACTTCAACCCCACTAATCACGAGGACAGCATCGGTAGGTGGTCCATGTGAGTGTGTATGCGTGCTTAGCCGCTATCTGCCCTTGCCCCTGGTGACAGGATGTGAGGTGAGGCGGAGGAGAGGGGAGGAGCTCAGACCTTTTACTGGGGATTGCTTATCACACTGAACCAGGAGACACACACACACACACACACACACACACACACACACACACACAGAAGCATGGACACTGCTGCCTACCTGCACTCCCAGGCGTGTACTCAAACAGACACACGTACCACTTAGAAACACATTTGTAAACATAACAATACGTTAGCATTACAAAAGTAATCTTGTGACATTTTAAACATAGACTGTAATCGTTCCTGTGTTATTTTATTGTTTGTTTTTAAAAGCCTAAATGGTCTAGCCCCTCCTTATCTATCTGACCTCATTCAGCATCACACTCCAGCTAGAGCTTTGAGGTCAAGCAACCAGTTACTGCTATTTTGCCCCAGGTCCAAACTAAAGAGCAAGGGCGACAGAGCATTTTCAGTCGTGGCTCCTAACTTATGGAATGCTTTACCCCTCCACATCAGAGCAGCTGAAACTCTGGAGCATTTTAAATCACTTTTAAAGACCCACCTCTTCTCACTGGCCTTCGACTCACCCTGACATGTTATTTTCATCTTTTAGTATAGCTTTTATTTGTTTTACCTTATCTTAGTAATTGTTCTTATTGCCCTTTCTTATTGTTAATGTTGATGATTTATGCTGTTTTTATCTATATTGCTAGCACTTGACTCTATGTATGTTATGCAGCACTTTGGGCAGCTAAGGTTGTTTTTTAAATGTGCTATATAAATAAATTTTGAGTTGAGTTTTTTTTTTAGTTGAGTTATAGAAGGGCCAAGAAAGTAGGATAGAGAGGGAGACACTGAAAGAGTGTAAAAGTGTAGCACAATGTTCAAACCGCTCCCCGTACAGCTTGTATAACTGAAGCATCCCATATGCTAAAACTAAACACTAAGTTTGTCAGCTTGATGCGAGCAATAATGCCATTAAGCTGAAATGGCTTCACACTTGAGGTAATGTCTATTTTACTTAAAATGGTTACACTAATTACTAGTCTACGAACAAACAACAGCACTCGTACTTACAGGCTGCTAGCTTGCTGACTTGTCATGATAGTCTGATAAACAAAATCTCTGCACCGTCTCAAAATTCTCAACTGATGATAATACAGCCACGTGCTATGTGGAGACATTGAAAGCAGTCTGAACACACACCTTCTGCTCCACTCTTCCTGTTCCTGCAGGGTTATAGTTGGGAGTTAAAGGCCAATCCCTTGAGCCATCAAAGAGATCTCACACAGCTAAAACTGCATTAGACTTAACTCCTCACCTCTTCCTCCTGCCCTCCACATGCCCTGCAGCTCCTCCTCCTCTCCTGTCATCTGCCCTCTGCATGACTTTACTCCTCCTTTTGCATCAATTCTGAAAAAAAAAAATCAGTTCTCTCACCCTTGTCTGGCCTTTATCCTCAAATTCTGCATTGTCCTTTCGCTTCTCTCTTCTCGTCTCCTCTCCTCTCCCATCTTTCTTGAGTGATAGGAGTGAAACAGAGACACGGCAAGGCAAGGCAAGGAGAGAGGAGACAGCAGAGAAGTCACTTCATCAAACAGTCAGTCTGATAACTCATCAGCAGCTGTTTAACATACTTTGTCT
>CM036551.1:15611410-15766410 GCA_020745685.1 Tautogolabrus adspersus | reverse complement strand
AAAGATACAAATGCACAAGTTTGGGGGTTCTCTGTAGCTTGGTGAAAAGTAAGCATTTGCCCTGTTTTGAGTTCTTAAGAGGCAGCATGTTTGGTGACAGTCTTGCCCAAAGGCTATAAACATTTCAGCTAGTGATCCAGCAGAGAAATGTACTTTCCTGTTGCAGACCTCAGCGTATGAGTTACATTAAGGCCTTTTTAATGTGAAGATCAGACAAAACTTACAACTAAAGTTTGCAGTATAGCCTTTAAAGCAGGGACGGAGCCAGAAGGTGTAAGGGGCCACCCTAGAAATCCGATTGGCCACCCCAATGGCCCCCCTAAAATCCTGAACTTTGATTGGCTATTTGCCTTGTCAGAGGCTGGAATCATCTTTGAATCAACTATTTGAGCTGATTGTTGCTTCCTTTGCATTTGAAATATCACATTTTCTTTTGGTAGTATTTTGACTTTGGAAATTTTTTGTCCTAGTCCTTGAGGAATTTAGCTGAGAAGATGAAATTGTTGCCACTCTCACAATTAAATTATTGACATGTACTGAAGAGAAAAGCCATTAGCCACCAGAAAGATTTTTTTTTTCTCCAGATTTTCCTCAGAGAAAGTGTCGGGTGCTAACCTTAATCTCAGTACAATCATCCGTTTTACACTGAAGGTGTTCCAACAAAAATAAAGAAATCTGTAGGTTGAGTGTGAGGTCACTATCATTTATGTTTAAGTTAAACATGACCTGCTAATATTATGCCTTA
Source organism: Tautogolabrus adspersus (assembly GCA_020745685.1). Taxonomy (NCBI): domain Eukaryota; kingdom Metazoa; phylum Chordata; class Actinopteri; order Labriformes; family Labridae; genus Tautogolabrus; species Tautogolabrus adspersus. The sequence continues at coordinate 15,765,665 of CM036551.1, read as the reverse complement.
CAAATAGGTTTTTAAACCAAATAACATCATTTGTGATTATTTTTAACATCATGTGGAGGTACACACAGCTTGGGTGATGTCACCGCCTCGTCCATGGATTGTTGCAGTTGCTTTACTTGAGGCTGACAGGTACCAAGATTAATGATGTGTTGGATGACTGAGGCTCAGCTTGACTCTGTGCCGTGATTTCTCAGATGAACAAAACATATTGATGTTCTGTTTTAGCTGGATTTACAGTGGCTGTAATCTGGCCTGTTACAGCTAAATGTGCACAAAATGAACAGATTTTGCAGTGTTTTGGTTGCTAATCACATTTTGAGAGGATACCAGAGAGGATTATATTAAGATACAGGTTTGTAAAAAAAATGTTGGTGATGATGAACGCATTTTTAGCTTGAAGACTGGTTTATTAACAACAAAATGAATTTAGGTGTGATTCACCAAACGAAGCTTTGAGAAGTTGCCTTGAATCTTTTCTCAGCATCAACAGCAGCAGGTTTTCTGACGCACTCTGGCAGAAGTCTCCATCCGACTGTTCCAGCAGTCTCAGGAGTGAGAGAGCAGAGCTAAAGGCTAACACAGCAAACGAGACAAACAACAGAGAGTTTGAATCAGACAACAGAAAAGAGGCTGACAAGATAACACCCTGTCAGCCATCTAATTCAGTTAAAAAAAGAAAGAAAGGAAACTTCACATTAGACAAGCACACATCCACAGGCAGCAATCTCTTACAGAAGAACACACAATACACAATCTCTTTAACCATGTATTATTGTTTGGTTGCATTGCGACATGACTCTGAATTTTCAGCCCTCATATCAAAAGATGGAAAGAAAAACAAATGGTAAAGAATCAAAATCTCTGACTTCATTTCTCATGACTAACATGCAAATATGTTTCAGACACACAAAATCATCTAATCCACAGACACACACAAGCAGTCACAACATCTATCACAGCTATGCAAATAGATGAGGCGAGCTCTGAGCTCCGAGGGCACTTTAGTTTCCATTCCTGTCTGTGGACAGGGGATAAAAAGGAAAGTTGTAGGGCATCAATCTTGCCTTACAATGGCGCTAAAACAACACACAAATAAACTAATGCACACACTCACATGCTGCAATAGCTTTTCTTTCTATTTGCGTATTCTGATATATGTTTGTCTTTCTTTCAGTATTTAGAATAAGTGATGTTTGCTCCTCCATGTCCTGCTAACCTGCTCTTTGCACACAGGCATTATTAATTCAGCGCACTAAAGCCTGTCAGAGGGCTTACACTTTGTGTCTCACTGTGTGTGAATGCATCTATCTGTCTATATGCTTCTGTGCATTGTGGGTAGTTGAGTGTTCAAGCATTATGTTTTCATATTGTTGGTTGATGCACTCAAGGACAGGTTTATGCAGAGATGATTTCTGGTATCTTGCATGTCATCAAAGTGGTCATGATAAAGACTGCAATGAAGTGAAGGAAGGGTGAAAGGAATAATGGAAGGGAGGGGGGGGGAGCAGTAACTGATAAGACAGATCGGGGATTGGGAGTAAATAAAGAGACAATGAACAAACAGTAAAGGAAGAAAAAGACAGGGAAGAGAATGTAGACTTGAGCAGTGATGGATAAAAGAACAAACAAACATGAGAACAAAGGAAACAAACAAAGGAGCGAACAAACAGAAAAGAAACAGATGAACATTATATGAGCTGTATAGGAGCAAGAGAGTAAGAAGAACGGAGGAAATACAATATACAAAGGACCTCAAATTGGAATAAGGGAAAGAAAAGAAAGTTAATTTCCTTTCGACATCACTATACTATGTACTCCTTATGAAGCCACAATGAAACAGTAACACTGTAGAGCTTTGCATGGTTGTTTATCATCTCTGTGACTGCAACACACGGCTGCTAGTAGCTACCATCTGCAGTCTCAGAAAAAACAGCTTTCATACGGCAGCCTGAACAGCTGCAGAAGTAGTTCCATCTCTGCTTCCTTTTTTGGTTATTTATTTTTGGAGGTGAAGACAACAAAAATCCTTTGGTATTTTACAGTGACAAGCATTCAATTAAAGTACACAAAATACATTTTCTACATAAAAAAACAACAACGATAACATGTACCCGTTTAAAACAGCCAATCCAAATCATCAAGAAGAATTACTACTCAGGCCTTGTGATGATTATTTCCCTGTCTGTCTCAAGTTCAGGTAAAGTTGGAACAAAGAGCAACAAAACACACACCCATTCATTCACTCACATATAAGCTACACATTCTGTTTCACACACACAAACACACAAAGTGTATGGATTGATCACTGTTCCCTGCAGAGAGGCTAAACACCATCAAACAGCGACGTCAGCGGTGCAGTAGCAAAAACATCTGGAATGGACAGGCGGTAACTGAGACACATTTAGAAATACACACACTAACATACACATACAAGGATTGTTAGCTCTGTAGATTGGGTGCCTGGTCAACCAACTGTTCTAAACCAGTGCCCCTGTTAGGACATATTGATGATGACCATTTCAACTGTGAAGTAGTAAAAAAGTTAAACAGTGCCCCCTGTGACGAAACGTTAGAACACTAAATACGAAGAACCAAGAAACTTTATGCGATTTTATCTTGCTTAATTCAGCTTACTCCAAACACACACATATAAGTGCACACACACACATTCACACAGACAGAGCCGCTTACTTTAATGAAGGTCCTACTTAATGAAGCAGAAAAACAAGGCCACACTGCACTCATTTTTGGATTTATTTCCCCTTCTCTTTTCTTCATGTAGACACACTTAGTCATTAATCTTCAAGTATTTCTCCTTTCCCTGTCTCACTTTTTGCTTTTACCCTCCTCAACTACATTAGGCCTCTCAATAGTTCAAGAACAGCAGAAGAAAAAAACGAAATGTGAAAACTGCTGTGGTACAACTTTATGTCATGCAAAAGCAGCACTTCTTGGCATCTATCGACTGTTTGTCCAGACCTGTGAGCAGTCGTGTATTGCAAAGCTGAAATCTATACAAAGCAAATGAGTGTCCTTGAAACAAATGAGCCATTAGATGAGAAAATGTACGCATATTAACCTGCAGAGTGGACTCTGGAAGAACAGGGAGTTTTATGGGTTTAGAAAGTAGATTTTTTAATTTTTGATAAATGACTACTGAATCTGATTTTTTTTCTTAATTCTCTCTTCTCAGCTCCAAAAGTCCTCTCCTTCTCCTTGGATGTTGGAAATGGACCCGTAGAGCTAACAGTCCACTCAGCCACGCCCCTCAATGACAACCAATGACATCGCGTGGTGGCTGAGCGAAATGTCAAAGAGGCAGTCCTTCAGACGTATCGGGTGTCTCAGCTCGCTCCTGCACATGGACACACACGGCTAGAGCTGTTCAGCCAGCTCTACGTCGGTAAGACAGACACATGCACACACACACAAACACATGCACACACACTCAGAACACAAACAGTTAACGGCCATATGTAAGACTGACTTCGTGTTGGAGGGGACACTCACAGACTAACACACCATAATTACAAGCTCTTTGAGTGGAAAGCAAACGCCTAAATACACATCATCAGTGTGCTGCCCTCAGATGCACACATTCATTATGGAGATGTCTGATTGTTTCAGAAGTTATTAGATGGAGCAGCCTTTACAACAAGCCATTTGACTCATTTCATGATGTACACAAATGAGAACACACACACGACCTCAGAAACTCATCTGTGACAGTGATCAGAGTTTAAATGAAGTTGAAGCTGAGCCTCTTGGCTGAATGTGAGGACGTGTGACTAAAGCTAAGTTCATATATACAGTAGAGGCCATTTCTCTGATATGCTCAGCACTGATATTTCTCTGGATTAAGAAAGTATTATTGCAAAGGAGGATATCAACCCTTTGACATTCTTTTTCCCATACACTCATGCTGTATCAGTTATCAATATTTAAGTTTAATTTAAGACGAATGGTTTGTCCTTTAAAGGGGCATGGCCGTCAGGGGAACTGCACCAGTAACCTGTTGCTCGCTCTCCCTCGCATGCTCGTCATACGTGCTCGTGCGTACACAAACGAGCATCAACATCGCCCCTGAAACACTGGATATTTACCGGCATAATGTTTACAGAGGAGGTAAGTGGTCATACACATGTGAGAGTCTGTGTGTCTCATTCTCCTTCCTACAAACGACAGTCTCGGCAGGCACTGCCTGAGAGCAGGAGTGTGTGATGAGTTTGTCCGACTGTGAGAGCTCCTAGGACGGATATAAGTGTGGTGAAGGCGGCCTCTGGCTGTGCAGGTGAAGACCGGGAGTGTGTGATGAGTTTGTAGTTTGCACTGTTGATTTCTGTAAGCGGAGCGGACTGAGGAGGACGTTGAGAACTCAAATAAAATGACGCTGCCTGGAGCTTTAGCGCAAAATCGGACCTGGGGAACATTTTATACAGGCAACACAGATAGACAGTGAACATCTACTTTTTCACATCAGTTAAACATTTGCTTATTAATGGGCGATAAAAAACGATTTATACGTGTAAAAAGTTACATATATATGTAACTTGTAGCTATATATAAATCATTAGGCCTTTAGGCAGTTCGCCTGACGGCCATGCGGTATCGCTACAAACGCAATATTTTTGAAAGTTACATATAGCCCCTTTAAAGCTTCCTCTTCTCTCCGTAAAAACTCCTCTCAAGCTCATCAGAAGTTCAAACTTCAAAAGATCTGTCAACATGTGTCCCTTTGCTTTCTTTTCTCAGTCGCTTCTTCCTTTTGTGCTGAGCCGTCAATACTCTACAAACCAAACTATGCTGCTAAAATATGATTCAGGGTTTCTGGGGTCGAAGGAAAAGTGCTGAGGCAGATCACTAAGCTCCAAATGGGAAGCAAAAAAAGTTCTATTCAAATGAGATTGTTGCAAATTCCAATCAGGCGCCCCGATGTGATAGCCTTCTCCTCCCTGATCCCCATTTATAATATCATTTCATTGCCTTATTACTTTTGCTGATTCGAACGCTGCTGAATCATCCCCATCTCATCATGTTCCAATTTGCCTCTCGGTGTATTTGTGCTTTCATTGTGTGGAATGTAACAGGGCGAAAAAAGGTTGCGTCATTCTGTGACTTGCAGTTATAGAACACGGGACGTAATGGCTTCCAGATAGTGACTCAGGCTGTCACCTCATTTGCATGCGTGAATTCTGGCTCTGTGATCAAATGAAGACTGACATGTGAAGGATCAGGATCAGATGTGTGTGACGGTAACCAAAAAAACACAGATGATAGTGGAAGATGAAGAGGGAACACTTGAAGGTAACAGCCACAAAGGTGACAGCACGTCTCATATCTGATCTCTAATCCCGTCCTAATCCTCAGTGTTTGAGAAGTATAACAGTATTACTCTCAAGAAGTGAACCACCAGGGAGAGTCAAGTGAAAGGAAGTGGTTCAAATCTGGTCCCCACTGACATCTAGAAAGATAAGAAATCTTTTCATTTTTGATCGACAGATTTGGAAAAAAGCAGGGAGATCCTGCCTGATTCTTCGTCCTAACATCCTCTTCCACTTCACTCGTCTCGGTTTGATTAATTTAGCATGTCGATGTAGAAAATCAATCGATTACAGAATGTTAATGATGATATAAATGATCTGTTTGTAGGGTTTCACATAAAGACACAGCAAGGCAGTACAACAGGGAGCTTTATTTTGCTGCTCCTTCTTCTCATATCCATCTCGGTATCATCTACTTCTCCCTTTCTCGATCAATATGCTCCTCATCAAGCGTTTGATTGCTTTAGTGTTTACTGCACAGTGGCTCATTTGCTCTAATGGCCCTGAGAGTAAATGTTATACCATCAGCCTCACTCTGCCAGTCACATACATGCTAATAACTACCAATCACGTCACCTTTTATTATTTAATTCCATCATCCGTTCTTTTATTGTCTTTTTTTTATTCATGCTCATGAACACATTTTTAATCCTCTCATGTTTGGATTGTTCTCTTCGTCTTTTCTTTTAATGTTTTGCCTCTCTCTTTACGGATCACCATCTTGCTTGTTGCTATTCACTGCATGTTTGGACACCTGTCACAGGGAAGCCGGCCTCGCTCACCTGCCAAGACAGCAGGTAACATTACATGTATACAAAATAAGAAAAACGATATATCTCTGACATTGATTAGGTCCAAACAAAACAGAAACATATTTTTTCACAGTGCACACTACGTAGTATGGACATAAGGCATGCAGAACCAGTCTTAAAACTAGTTCTATTTATCCATCTCCAGTACTTCTATTACTGTCCTTTTATTGATTTTATGTCCCGACTCAGTAATCTTTTATACATCAGTCGTTATTTTCTTTTTATGTCCTGTGATGTGAGGTTGTCTTCTTATTATCTTATTGTCATTTTTTACTGCTTTTATTCTTTCATTCATTTAACCGCCTTGCAAGCCCCCTTGTATCTGTTGTATTCCTTCGTGTGCAGTCAGTCTTTTTGAGCTTTTGCATTTTGAAGACTACTCTCTGTTTGGCCTGACTGTGCATGCTTTTAATGTTATTTTCCTGAGCTCCTGCCTTTGTCAAAGCTGTTGGACTCTCTTTCCAATCATTAGTTTACTTAAGATCTGATCCGACTAAAATAACTTCTGTTTGTTCCCTTAAGTTAATTTGTTTTGCTGCAATGTTCTTCTCACGTGTACGACAGATTAGACATAATATTCCAGACACAGCCCTGACTGTGGCAAACTGAGCAGTTATGAGCAAATCAAAATGAATATGAAAATATAATTCAAAGTGATCAGTATGTGTGATTTTGGATATTATAATCACAACTACAAGGCTTCAGTGCTTTTTTCCCCATCTGTGTTGTATAAGTGAAGGACAGTAATAACTTTATTTAATGTCTTTCCTGTGTAAAGTTACACAGGAAAGACAAGGAGTTTGACGGTCTCTCTACCTCCTCCCCTCTCTCATATCAGCTCACATAGCTACTATGAAGAAGAGATCTGATTGGTCAGTGGGCGGAGATTTCCACATGATGATCTCTTATCCCGGACTAAATCTGCTCCAGAGCAGATTATGTGTTCGGCACAAGTTACCATGGTGATCTACCCTGTTAGGAAGTGAACCACCTTCGTAGGAATGAAAACGCAGAGTTAACCCTGAAGTTCACTCGTAAATCCTGCTCTGTATAGTATACCCCTCCTGGTCTTTGTTGTATTAACAGGTGCTCTTTGGATACTTATTATTTGATCCAGGCTATTGGGTGAATAAAGTTTAGCCATGATAGATCTTCTGGAATGTAAATGCTCATGCTCTTGTGCTGCGCCTTTTTTATATTATACCATACATTAACACACACGTGCAAGAAATAACTGAAAACTCAGGCTCAGTGCAATATAGAAACACATTCTCCATGCATGGATCAATCCGAAGAAATCCCATTATGGACATTTAAGAGAGATATTCGAAGAAACATATAGCTCTAAACCAACCGATATGAAGCACTGGGCTGGTAAAATGGGATTCATTTGATAATTATCTCTCCACTGGTATTGCTGCAGGGCAAGGAAGGCTTTTGAAATTTCATTTAGACCATACGAATCAAACATGGTCATCTTAAACCAATAAAAACATCATGCTGCAGTAATAAACATGGAGTGGGTAAACACTGTTCTGGAGATGTGTTTGGTGTTCGACCTCAAACAGAGAAACGGAGAGAGAAAGAACATACCACCACTTTAATAACCGACGTATACAGTGATAATGGAGGAGAAGCAGTGCAGCAGTCCTGCACCTTGTTTTTGTTAATGGGGAATTTATGTGCACAGTTAGGTCAGGCTTTAAAGACACTCCACATACATGTAAATTGTATCCCTTCACACGTCACAGTATTTAAGTGCACAACGTGTTTATTCATTCGCTTATCTTACTCAGTTATGTAGAATCCCAATTTGCACATTCTAACACAGTGAAGGTTAAAATGTTACCTCCCTTTAATGAGGCTGCTGCATATTTGTTCTTCAGTGTGTTTGTGTGTGTGTGTGTGTGTGTGTGTGTGTGTGTGTGTGTGTGGGTGTTCTGTATCCTAATGGGTTTACCGATCCTCATTAGCACATCATTAAGGGGAACACACATCATATCTACCAATAAATAGCTGCATACACATGCTACATTTGACTTTTTACGAATATGCATGTGTCTGAATTTCTGTATCCATGTCTGTATTTCAGTGAAGTAATGCAATGTATTTCTGTGTTTGTGAATGCGAAACACAGTAACCTGAAACTAAGAAAAACACACAAAGTGCAGCCTATAATAATATAAACACCCATATATTTATATATCTGTCATAAGCTTCTATTAAAGTTGGTCAGAATGAGTCAGGCTTTTATGCACAGCATGTTTGGCTTGTATGAAACAATGCACCTGTGTGTGAGTGACGAGTGTGCGGGTATTGGTGAACGTGTCTGCCCATTTCTCTGCAGACCTCCATGTTTAATCAGACACTGATTTAGACCTGTGTAAGCAGGTGGCACAAACCTCCAGCCAATCAGAGGTACACAATTGCCTAATTAAAAGGTGTACTGAAAGTCAAATCCCCTGTGGGAAAGCTGACCTGCATGAACAGTTTTCTTGCTTAAGAAAATCAATGTATATCAGATGTAGATGCAGTCATCTTCATATGCCTGGGTTGTACCTGTGTGGCTAGGCTAGCTGATCTTTTTAACACAATTGCAATGTGGGTATTAAAGTCCCCTCAGCATGTCTCCTTTAATGCACATTTCTCTTAAATTAAAATGATACAGATGAGAGGTGGTAATAACTAAACGGTCCCTTGGCTCTTGTTAATGATGGTGTGTATGAGTGTGTGTTCATACTCGTGTTTATCCATACATTATAACCGTCCTCTGTGAGTTTGCCTCTGTATGCTAGAATCCATACCTGTGGGTGCATGTTTATGTGTGTGTTTATTGCTATAGTCATTTAGGCTCACATTAATCTATTTAACTCCCCTCCTCTGTCCAAGTTAATGGGTAGTTAGACAGTAATGTTGCAAGGCCAGAATGATGATGGTAGCAGTTTAGGGGAATGGCTATCGACACCCCAAGGCTAAGCATTGATGCCTTTACTGACTCATTCAAGTCAGGTGTGCTCTGTGTGTGTCTGTGTTTTAGTTTACATGCCTCTGTTTGTGTGTGCTTGTGAGATGTTCATTAAGACACAGTGTTCATTAGAAGGTTTTAATTAGTGAAGAAATCAAACGAGTTGAAGGTTGTTTCAAGAGCGGCGTCACAGTCGGAACGATTAACGTGACATCAGTGGCTTCCTCCAGGCGTAGGGATATAAATGTCTGTAAAAGAGATTAAAACAGCCTCTTATATTCAAAATGATTTCAGTGACCCTGACTTCTGCTTGTCCTCACTTTTTGTCTTCTTTTATTTGATTTCCTATCTGCTGATGCTTTGTTTGTCCTTGATGCTACCCCTCACTTTTTCCTGTATCTTCCTCTCCCTCCTCCTCAGGTGCTGCAGGGGGGCAGAGGGGCTTCCTGGGATGTATCCGAGCCCTTCGAATGAACGGCATCACCCTGGACCTGGAAGAGAGGGCCGAGGTCACACCTGGGGTCAAACCTGGCTACTTGTGTGACTGCAATGACTCAGCGTACGGTTGGCTGTTCTGCAACAGAGGTGAGAGGAATTTTTGGTTAAGACCATTTAAGTCTCTGGATCATGGGGCTAATGATACTAAAAGTGCTGCTTTTCATCTTCAAAATTCTAAAAGCAAGACAAATCAAGCTCCTAATGTGTGGTTTTTCAGGTATTACATCTTTTATTTCCATTTTTCCATCTCTGCAGGGTTTTTTTTTTATTCTCTAAGGTGTCTAACTGTAGCAGATAACTTATTTTTCCCCTTTGTGCAAACACATTATCATGTCAAGTCCCTCTGCAGTTCGCAGAGCCAGAGTCAAATAGCACCAGAATTACTGCTGGAGTGGTTATGTTTCAATGAGCCTCATTTCCTGACAACCTGCTGTGTGTTTTGTTGTGCGTCATGATTGTCCTCACTTCCTATTCAGTTTGGAGCTGCTGGTGTTCAAAGTGTTTAGGTGTGTGATAAAAAAGCATTGAGAGTGATATTGTGCTTCCCTACCAATTCTCCTCAACTTTAAAACGCTCTGTGAATGCAAAAACTCTGCAAATGCAGAGCTGCAAGAACAAACCGACAAACAAAATACAAGTCCTGTTACCGGGCAGTGTGTCGAACCTAAAATATTTACTTTTCAATTTTAGAATCCTTACAAGCAACAAAGGAGTGTCTGGATTGCTATCCAGCTGCACGCACACACCAAGTAACAACTACATAATGACACACTCTGAGCCAGCGTTAGCTTGATGGTCAGCGTTAAGTCCAAGTGCAGAGCAGCGCCCTTTCCCCGAGATAAAGCTGCTTGCCTCCTGCCACTGTTTATCCACTTCCAGCAGACAGCCTAAGTATAGCAACAGAGAGAATGCATCGATCTGTGTGTGTTGGTATGGGTGCACACTGCTGTGTGATTGTTGCTGCATGTAGTTGGGCGAAGTTTTTAAGGGCAAAGCATGGTTGTTTGTGTGTGAGACAAAACAAGAGAGACTGTGCACTTTTGCACTTGTAGATGACATTGCATTGGAACATAAATGTACCTGTGTGGAAAGCGTTGTGGATCAATACAGCCCAGCCTCTGTCAGTAGCTGACAGGATGGAGTGAGGATTCAGCACAGACTTTGTTCCGGGCTAACATAGATGCTGAAACTAAAGGAATCCACCTTGAAATCTTAAACAGAGTATTAATTGCATCTGAATCAGGAATATGTTTGTAGTTGGAAGTCTGTTTTCAAAGAAAGCAATTATATTTTTCTAAAACGCTGACCAGGAATAAAAAGTAAAGCTCAGATTCTTCACCTAAATGCATATCATGTTTGCACATCATGTAATGTAACGTTGTTTCTCTTTATTGTTTTAAAACACAAGATAAGAACATACATATCTTTAACACTAGGACCGCCAACATTCTAGACCCCCCTCCAAGCGCCCCAGCCGTCTATCAGACGGCATATGTAATTTCATAGTTTGTACACAAATAATGCATTTTTTTGATGACGTTATGAGAAATAATTATAAATACAACTTACTTAAACCATGCAGGATTGTAACCTTTTAAATGTCTCATGTCAATTTACGATATTTTTCGGCTTTTTAGAGCGCCGTTTTTTACTGCTGCTCCACGTCTCCCGTTACTAAAACACATTCTTCAAAAATGGAAAATGCATAACTTTTAGTCTATAATATTGTTTGCTATCTTAGGCTATGCATTTTAATAAAAAACACTGCAAAAAGAGAGATAAACACCGAGATAAACGCCACCGCCGCCGCCGCAGCCCCCCCCCCCCCCCCCACACACACACACACGCAAACACGCACGCACTCACACACACGCGAACGATTGAATGAACAGGTTGTCGCCACAAGGCTCTGGCAAACAACAAAAACAAGGCTATATATTGGCACGACAAACTATATACAACAATAAGTGCAGAACTCCATAACAGGCAAACAAACAAACAAACAAAGGCACGATCAGCACCTCGGACAGCGGCGCGGCTCCTGAGGCACACACCTCGGGCAAAAGTTCAACCTATAGGTGCACGTCCCACACACGGGGCGCTTGCATCCCTTGCAGGAGACAACGGTCATATTTTTTGCAGCGCGTGTTTGTCTGACACTGCCTCCTTTCTAACTTATGGAAGAAAAAAAAAGAGACGCGCGAGGGAAATGTATCATTTTCAGCTGCCGTCTGAATGACGGCGGGCGGCGGTTATAGGTATAAATGCGCAGAAATCTTGTGTGTTTTATTTTAGTAACACATAAGCTTCAGAAAACATACAAGACACATATTTAGGAAAAGTCATAGCATGAGAGTCTTGTAGGTTTTATTTTAACAGAGTTATTTGTATTATAAAAACCCAATCCGTTCGTCAGACGGTCTTGGCGGTTCTAGTGTTAAAGATATAGATATAAGATATAAGATATAAAGAGGATGTATGTTCTTTAATTTAAAACGTGTTACTTGCATTAGTTTTAGCTTACGACATGATAGAGTACATGTGTTTTACAGACTTAGATTTGTAGACATAAATAACTCTACAGTGGTAAAAGAAAAGATAGTCAACCTTTATTGCAATAATCATGGGACCAGATGAATCTCCTTCATTATTACTTTCTACAAAGTAGAATTCAATTTTGGCAGGATGAATCACACTTTCAAACTCTGCATCTCCTCTTCTACAAAAGACTTTAGTCTTCTCTGTGTCTCATTGCAATGACGTCCATCCAGAGTAGAATCTCATCACCTTCAGTCAGCAAAAACAATCCAACGGCTAGAAAAGGAAACTGAAACTTTGAATGGAAATCGTTCTCTCCTTCTGTACAAATCACATCCTGTAGCTGCTGTACTCTAAATAACAATCCTTTGAATCCTTTTTTTCTTAAATCATAGGTTCAGCACTTAACATTAAAGAGAGCTCAGAGTATTAAGAGGAACACTGGTGGGCATAATGTGGTCTTTTAGATTGAGAAAAAAAAATCAGCAGGGGAACTGTGAGAGAGAGAAAAAGATGAAGTTTAAAGATATAGATGAAAAATAAAGATTAAGAAGGTGTGCTAATGAAGATAACTTTGATGAGTGAAACTTTCTCCATGTTGCCTCGAGGCTCATTTCGTGGTACAAACATGTTCTTCATATCCACACATGCACAAGTACGATCCTGTCAGGTCAACTCAAAGGCTTCATGATAGGGAATATAAATGTGTCTTTTTCATCTGTCCACTGCTCTTCTCTCCTCCTATCTCTCCATACCTCTCTCCATCTGCTTTCTCATTCCCAGGAGGGCTTTTAGTGATGGTTTATTTACTTTATAGCCAGGAAGCTCGACTTTAGCTCTATATCACACTAATGAGCTGTAAGGAACTGGAGATGTTCTGCTCAGGATGAAGGGGACAAATAAAACCAATTAGCAAAAAAATAATCCTAAATATCACATTCTCTGAAAAGATGATGAATTATTTAACAGCAATGTTTTTTTTGTCGATGTAAGCAGTATAATGCATGCTTAATCCTTTCAAAGGACAAAAAAAAAACGGTAGCAGCTTGGGGTTAAGTGTCTTGGACGCATTGGACATGTGGCTGCAGGAGCCGGGGATCAAACCCCCTGACCCTCCGGCTGAGAGACGACCGATTCTACGAACTGAACCACAGCTGCCCCAAGATCAACAAATGATCTTATGGCCACTTTTATTTGACAGTCATTAATCATCACTGCTCTTTCAGCTTATTGTTTTGTTTTTAGTCACAGCTGCTCTTTTTTGAATCAGCCCGCCCACCCGCCTGCAGTGAATGTTCCAGATTATTACCTTCTGCCTTCACACGTCAGCTCACCTTGACTTTGTGCAGACTTTATAGGAGGGGGCAAGCAGTGAAAAAAAAAAACTCCCCAGAAGTCAGGGGGAACTTAGAACGCCGTTTGATTTTACAAATGCAGCCCACCTGGGCGATGACATGAAATCATTAGTGCAAAATGAGTTAAAGTGGGGGGGTTTTTCGGTCACACACACCTGATTTCTACAATGTAACTGAAAGCAGAGAGTGCTTCAATGATTAAAGCAAGTTCTGTGACAAACCATGCAACAGTAGCAGTTACATACAGAATGTGCCGAACTGAAATAACTGAGACATTTACTCTTAGTCACTGTCCAATGTATTATCATTGGCTATAATACACTTGCTTATTGGATTGCATTTTTTTTTGCTCACATATGCCATCCACATTTGAAATTGAACAAACTCATTGTTATGAGGTGCACACGCTCTTCAGAGACGGTTTTGTAAAATCTTTTTTACAAAGCATCACAGAGGCAAGATAAATCAAATAAAAGTCAATAAAAGCCCCCCCCCCCCCCCCCCCCCCCCCCACCACCAGACGAATTAAATCTCATTTCTACAGTGAAAGAGCGAGCAGTGTTTACATGAGGCTGCAGGGGGCTCTCTTCTCTGCGATCACAGTTGACAATCTTAAAGGCCTTTAGACAAGAAATTGTGTTTCAAGACATGACAGAGAACAAGTGGGAGGAGGAGCGTGGTGATAATCAAAGAGAAACAGGAGCAGAGGAGAGGTGGAGAGCAAATGCAATAAAATAAAAAGAGTAAGAGATTTAGATTAGATTTTAGATTTTTTTAGATTAAAAAAGAAGTAAGCCCACAAACTAAGATAACAAAGATCACGTTGATGATCTGGGTTATATAACACCTTCAGAGCTCTGAGGCTCAGATTTACATTTTCACAAAAATATGTGCTGAAACATAAACATATGCACAGCACAAGCATTCAGAGTGCAGCACACGGAGCTGTGTTTGGTCTTTTCGCACTCTGTGAGGTCTCGTCAGGTTAGCTCGCTATCAAAGGAGAAACACAGAGAGATCAAAATAAGTTCCCATCTCCCCATCTCTGGCTCTCCCTCCTCTCAACCTCTCACTCCACCATCATGTGGAGATTAAAGAGAGGAATCCCTACAGGGAACCGAGTCGACTCATCTCTCCTTGGCTTTCCTCTCCCCCTCTTCCTCTCCTAAGTTATCCTCTTCTCTTCTTACCTCTCCTCTCTTTTTCTTTGCTCTCCTCCTCTCCTCCTTCCATTCTCTGCTTTCCCTTTTCTCTTATATACTCTCCTTTTCTCTCCCCATCTTCCTTCTTCTCCCCATCTCCTCTCCTCTCCTCCTTCTGATATTGTGTTACTGTGTTTTTTAAAGTTGTGTGAATTGCTGGCTAAAGCTCAGACAAGACAGTACTTTGGCAGTCCTCTGGTTTAACTATGTGAGTTAAAAAAAACATTTGCATTAGGTTCTCTAATGTTTAACGTGTAATAGGACTACTTTCTGTCCCTCAGATAACATTAAAGAAACAGAGCTGCCACAAAAGCAGAGCGTTCTCTGTTTACTGTAAATTAGTGTGAATATAAACAGAACTTTGGCTAAATAAGATTCTCTCTGAGCACATATTTAGGAAATAGATTCCACCCATTGTTCATTTTCTCCTTGTCCACCCGCTGATTATTCTGCTTATGTGAGCTTTGTGTAGACTAAGAGGCACAACAGAGTAAAAAGGAGAGCATGTTGTTGTCTAAATAGCTCTGCATAACATGAAAGCATCCCAGTAATTGGTGTTGTAATTGACAAAGTTAGTCAAAATGAGGTTTCTTTCCTGGATGTCTTCCTCTGTGGCCCTTTTTGTGGGGTTTGAAAACTCAGACTGCCGTCCTCCGCCTGTGCAGCCAATTTGATTCCACAGATAAAAGTAAATAAACTGTGCAAAATTGAATTGTGCTCCATTATCCCACTCTCCAGTCACAGTGGAAAACAAAAGCCACACAGTGCTCCTCTGAGACCAGCCTTTTGGAAAAAATCAAATTAGGAGTTGCTTTGTTTGTTTGTGTGTAGAGAGAAAGAAGTCTAAAGGTGGAGGGGTTGCAGAGATTCTTCTTCACAGAAGAACTCTACTGATTAAAACGCATAAACAAAAACAACTCTAATGCATGTCATCCCCTTTAGAGACAGTCGAGTTCAGATGGCTAACAGGCAATGAAAGGTATTCAACACATCAATGGAACAAATTACCAATAAAAAACACAGTAACAAAAGGAGATTGTTTTTAATCACTCTACTCTCCTGGCTTGAATTCTGCACACCATTGCATGCTGGGATACAGTCCTCCTGTGAGCAAAGAGAAGGGAGAAATATATTGTATCCCTGCAACTCACAGAAACTAATTTGTGGGTCTAAAATTATTTTCTTCAATGGCAGCGACTGCAGCCATCAAGCTAATTACAATCTTCAGTGAAACAGCAATAACAAGTTAATTATGTTGCAAGGATAATTAAAGTTGTGTAATCCCTCCCTCCATCAGCCCTCTCACGTCTCCACAGACGTTCTTCTCTGTAAACACGCCGCTTGTTCTTTTCTTCTTTTAAGTTCTTTGAACCCAGCCCAGGCTTTAGAAATAGCATATTGTTACATAATGCATGATAACTTATCTGTAGTCTTGTTTGTAGGGTCATTATGGGAGATTTATTTTCAGCCTGACTAATCAAAAAGGGAACATTCAATCTAAAGCTTTCTCATTTCTCAAATATATTTGAGACAGTGTCCGCTTTGTTATTGTGATTAGGGTAAAGCAGAGATTGTGCATTTTCTCCTTGCTTATATAGAATGACTGGGGATAAGAGATTATATTATGGAAGAATGATGACAAAAAAGAGAAATTAAATAGCATTGCGTCTTCCTCGTCTTGTGTAATATGTTTAATGTGCTGATGCAGGGCTAAGGCTGGGTCTGTGGTCAACAGTTTTACAGACATACTCTTTTTAAAATGCAGATGCTAATTCATTATCTCTCTCTGTCTTTCTCCCACTGTGTAGCTGGATCATTACCCTCCCGTCAGCTACACCCTCCCAGACTCCTCAGACACACAGTTCAACCTGGTCAAGACTCTCTTCCTGGGCAAAGTCTTTGGTAAGTAACTTAGCTCAGCTGACCTTTTCTGTTGATAACTTTAAGAGTGTGATCTTGCCAATTGTTTTCATACTATATCTACTTTTTCCTTTTTTAACTTTACCACTTAATGTTGACCCCTTCATGGTTCAAAGTACTTCTTCAGGAAATGTGTGGAGTGTTAAAAATGTTAATTTCTGGTATTTTCTTGCTCGCCATTTTGCTTTTCAATTATGAAGGAGTCTAATGCTATCAGGCAGCAGAGGCAACTGCCCTCCGCTGCACGCCAGACGGTTCAGGCCTCCGCGTCGTCCATTAATTCCTGATAATGGACACCTTGTTGGGAATCCCTTACGTAACGGGATGTAAAAAAGATGAATTTTATTTGTGACCTTTTGCATCAGTTCATATTTTTCCAATTGGATTGACTCAGCTGTAAGTCTTAACAAAACCCTATATCGTCTTCTCCAACAACTTAGACTCTAATTACACTAATTACCCCAATCATCAACAGTCCATTACCTTCACCTATTTACATTCTCCTAAGTGAGACATGCGGTTAAAGGCATGATTTTAGCTTGTTTTTAATTGTGGTCTTTAATCAGTCACAAATTGCCTCTGATTGAGGATTGTCCCTCATTGTTTGCAAACGTCTACAGCTTTCTCTGTTCTATTCTTTCTTCAAGCTTTCCCCTCATCTCTCTCTCTTTTCCTCTACCTCCAGTGCTGAGAAAGTCAGTGAGGTTAAAGTAAAGGATGACTTAAATCACCAGCCAGAACTATCGACTGCTGCACACAAAAGAAGAACCCATGGGAATACAACACACGAGTGCATGACACACACAAACTCAAGATCATGCACAAACACACACAATATAGAGCCATCCACTTTTGAACCCCTGCAGAATATAATGTTCTGTATTCATTTAAACTATAAATAAAGTTTATTAAGAAGAGGAGACTTTGACATCACCATGGCTTTATTTATCTACAGTTGCCGTGGTGAGTGGCTACAACAATATACGTGCGACTTAACTATTTGGTGCATATACATTTTCTAATCTTATCATCTATAATTGATACTGCGGACAAGAAACAAACAAACAAGAAATGCTGCATGATCATGGTAGGGGCTGAATCGGGCCAATGAATAAGCCACAACAATAAATAGCAACTATTTTCATATGTATCAAATTGTGAAGTGTTTTTTTAGTAGAGGAGGGACAAACATGTCTAACTCTTAGCTTCTCAAAAGTGATCATTTACTTATTTTTCTCTGCTTTATGTTGGAATTTTATATCTTTAGAAGAAAAAGCACATTTCTTGATGACTCGTCTTTGGCTCCAAAATTAGACAAGTAGTTGTGGATTAAGACTTTTTGTTGGAACATTAATCCTTAAAAAATATATTTTGTTACCGTGGTTTTTAAGAACAAAGCCAGTTTTTATTGAGCCTGTTTGTCAGTGGATCCCTCAGGTTAATGGTCAAGAGATCTGCCGTTTGCTCTTCTGGGTAATTGTTCTCTAGGGGTATTGATCATGAAACACGAGGATGATTCAACACATGCTACAGTTTCCGCTAGTGAAGATAGTGCAGCCTGATGCTAAATCTGCAGTGGGTGCAGTTAACAGTTTTAATGACATCAGAGCTTACCAACTGTCTAATTTTGTTTGCATGTTTTTTCTTCTATCATGCATCAGTGTGTGAGTCTTTGTGTTTCAGGCATGTTTTCAAATATGCCATTGGTTTCTTGCAGAAGACTTAGAAGTTGGAGGTACTGCAGTGTAACAAGATGAGGAGAGGCTAGGAGGAAAACCTCATATTTAGTGTCAGTCATTTGGAAAAATGTGTGCAACATCCAACTTCTAATATCTATATGGTATGAGGTTTGTTGGCTGTTTTTGTTGTTAGGTCAACAACAAATCAATAAAAAGCAAAGCTCGAGAGGTGTTAGGTGTTACGCTGGTAGAAGATAAATTAAGAAGTTGGGGGCCTAAAAATGACCCCTGGGGGACGCCAGAAATAGAAATACCAATCAAATAGAGGATGAACTACACTGGCAATACACATTCCTCCAGACCGTTAAAGAGGGCAGAGTATTGCCCCAGTGTAACTTTTGTAACTCGACACTATCTGCCTGTTCAAGTGAAGTTTTGCCAACACCATAAGCAATGAATGTCAATACCCCACATGTTCACATTAATTTGAGAGAAGCTTTAAAATTAGATTTGCATGTGTATACTAATGGAGCTTTAGGCTGTCTTTCGTGTCGTGAATTAGGACATTTGAACAGTGGAAAAATACCTGAACTAGACTAACTTGTCTACATATGTTTTTAAGTTGTTTCCTTGCATTTCAAATTACTTGAATTAGATTTCATGCACAGATTTCAATATGATTTCAATAAGAGCATACAGCAGTGGTCACACATAATGCCACTTTTGAGCTGAACATGAGCCTGTTTGAATAAGAGTTTGTGTGGATAATCAAAGGTGAATTTTGAAAGCACTCTTCATGCAGTTTTTTTGATTGTTTTAAATGATTAAAAAGTGTAATGGCACTGAAATTGAACCGCTCCTTAATTAACAAAAATGTAACTGTTCTTCATCTACAGTCTGCATGTGTGAAATTGCCCACTTAGGAAGCATTGGGCTTTTTCCCTGCTTATGATTATGCTTTTTGGGTTTTCTGGTTCCAAGTATTCAGCACTAAAATATGCATGGCAGAGCTGAGTCTTTCAATTCTTTAAAACAAACTATTTAAGTAAGAACTGCTGACAGTTTTCAAAAGCTTAGTGAAGTTCAATTAATTTTCTCCCATCCAGACAGCCACTTGTTCGATGCTTGGCTTTTGTATCCTGACCTTTGTGCAGACGTTCTGACTCTACTGTATTAGCTAAGTGTGCGTGTGTCTGTCTGTCCTGCCATACCATCCTCCCTGGCTTTCACCACTAGCTTACCATACTGGTGAGTCCTGATACATGGAAGTTGTGGTCCAGGATCCATATTTTCTCAAGCTGCTGCGTCAGACACCAGTGGGATTGCAATGCAGTGATAGAGAGGGATTGAGCGAGAGAGAGACATAGAGAGAGAGAGAGAGAGAGAGAGAGGTGCATGCCAATGTAGCACCATGAGATCCAAATAGCCGAGAGGAAGAATAAGTGAGAGAAGAGGAGATGCAATTGTTTGCTAAAACTGCACACGTAAAAAACAAAAACATTGCAGATGTGTATGTTTATGCTTTTGTTTTGAAATGTTTACGTGTTCCTCCACATGTGTCTTCCACATCCTGAGTAGTTCACTGTCCGCCTCTGATATAATGAATCTCATTTAGATTTGCGGCTAAACATGGTAAATTTAGTCATCATTTTCATGATTTCCTCAATGATTTAATATTCATATAGGGTCTCTTTGTCTGAGTCCGATGGATGCTCTGTTATGTCTGTGTTCCTTGGCTTGGCATCTGTACATCCTGGCTTTCTGTTTGAGGAGGGAGTTGGAGGTGGCATTAAAAAATACTTTTGTGTGTATGTGTTTAAATGAGTGTGTATGTGTATGGTGGTTGCAGGAGGGTGTGTTAACCCCATGTCTAAAACTAACATCAACTTTGGATCTCATTTTGATTCTTGGAATTTTCCAAACCTTAACTATTACCACTGCTGTTAAAATTGTAAAATTATACCACTACCACTCATTGTACCACATGCAGTTCATATCCATTTAGTTCTACTTCAAATGGTTTAATGGCATTTAAAATGCAGTTCAAAGATCACCACATGTGATGAAGTTCACACGATTTTTAATTCCCCCCTCCACTTGCGACCGCACTAAGGAGTTTAGCGCAAGCGGCAAACAAAATTGGCCTTGGCTCAAGCAGCAATTGCCTGTTGCCTGCATTGTTGTGATAGCAGGCTAATGTTAGCGCACTTTAGTTAGCTTGTAGCTTTACATTGCATAGAAATTGGCACAGAATGACCGTGATCTAAAAACGCTTATGTGACATTCAAATAAGCAGCGAGTAGGCTATGTTATTCTGTATTAATCTAGTCCTTGACTAAAACAGCTTTTATACGCAAAGGGATGAGCCAGCCGTCCCCTCCATGTTAACCTGATGTAAACCGACTCCGACATTAACACAACCAGCGGGTCTCGCACTTCTCACTCAGTCATACAGTCATGACTCAGAGAGACTCAGCTATACTTATGTGTACAATGTTGCACATTCTTCTTTTAAAGCGTGAAGCTTCATAGTCAATGTATTATGCATTTCTCTTGTATCTACCTGAAGCAGCTAAAACAGGCAAAATTGCTCGTCTAGACAAAGTGAGTGGAATTTACATAAATTAACACAAAGGATCTTGTCCTAGTTTTTGCAGTGCACACATTAACACACCAGACACTGTCTCTATTGTCTGTCCTCCTCTCCCTCTCCTCTCTCTCCCCTTTTTTTCACTTAGTCCTTTTTGAAGAGGCAGCCACAGGCCACCTCTCTCTGCTACTTCTGCAGTTTTTTATCTAACTTTCTTTGTTTTTCAGCCAAGCACATGTCTCTCTCTCCAGCCCTCTCCTCCCAGCTGTACTTGCTGTCTCACTTTTTGATTTATTCATGTGATGTCACTGGTCACCCTGTGACACACCATCAGTAGATGCAATTCTTTCACCTTGTTCCTGTCTGTATGTCTGTGTTTTTTATTTGAATTGGATATGTTAGGGGGTCACATATGGTGCTACATAAAATACAATTGTCGGAAATGTTTGTAATCCTGTACATTTCACTATATAGTACACTGATGAAAAATATACAATAGGGTGATCATTGATCATTTAACATGGGAAAAAATGTGTTAATATTTTTTAGGGCCCCTGTCAGTCATGGACCATTAAAATCCTTTCAACTTTTCTCCCCCACAAGGTGCCCCTGTAACCTCTAGACAGCCTATATACTCCAAAGATTGAACAGAAATGTAACACAAGGCTAGGCTTAGTGGCTGCAGTAAAAACTTTAGTTTACCTGTGAACCTGTGTGGTTTTAAGTTATTCTCTTTGCAAATTGAGTGGGATAAAATCAGAGGAAAGAGAAAATTGTGAGTCTTTGACGCAGAGACAAATGAGTACAAATCACATCATTTGAAAAGGTGCAATTTTGCCTGAATTGCCATGGCAATAAGTGGGCCTCAGGAAATTCTCACAGTTATGGTTGTTGTCACAGGAAGGTAGTTATTGTGAAGTGGTAGCACTCAGACAAAGAGACTCTTAAATGGAAAGAACGGAGCAAGGGAGAGACGACAGTTTAGGCATGAACAACCTTTGTTTTGTTGATGTTGTACTCTTTTTTTATGGGTGTTAGATGTACCTTACATCCAGGAATTATTGTTGAAAAATTAAAGAGATCATCAAGACAGAGGGTTGCAAATATTCCCTAGATGTTTGGACCAAGCGGCAACTTCAGTGTTGCAAACGGCAGTACCTCAAGTGTCCACTTGAAGCTGGCTCAAAAATACACAGGAGTCCCATAATGCACCCCATATTAAAATGTCCATTTTGACAGAGAAGATAATCATGTTTGCAGCCTGGTTTTGGTCTGAATAGCTCATTTTATTATCGACACACACTGGGGTGGTAAGTTTTTTTTTTTAACTCATCCATTTTTCTGTTATTGAGGATAAGTTTTTGCGTATTTACGGGTGTGACTGATCTTTCTGCAAACAGGCATGCTGTAGCTGCTTGTCAGGATGCTTAAGGCATGCCCCAGCTGCACCTCTTTGCCTGTCCCAACCTGACCGAAAGTTTGGTTGAGACAGAATTTTTCAACATGGCGACCGTCACTGATGAGCTTCAAAAAAGCACTTCAGAAACCAATGGGTGACTTCACTGAGACTACGTCCATGTTTTATACAGTCTTTGGTTAGGGCAAAGTGGAAAGTCAATGAGAAGAGAGAGTGGAGAGTACATTTAAAACCTTATGTTTACTTTTGGTATCTGTGTACACAAAGTTATGATAACATTTTAAAGCTCCTCTGAGGAACTTTAGACTGTATCAATAGTGCCCTGTGGACAAAAATGCACCTCTGAGTAATAGGTGTTGTTTTGTTTTTGTTTTTCAAAAAACCTCATCCTGCTTTATCTTAACAGTCTATCACTCAAAGAACGTCTTTTCGTGAAAATAGTCAAAGAAAAAGGCTGTTTCGACTTCATCTGACATCTAGATTAAGCAGTTTTAGTACAAGTTTAGTATAATATAATAAGTATATACACAAATTCAGTCTGGTAAATTTTGTTCTTGCTTGCATCATTGCAAAATCCCATTGTTGTGAAAGAGAGAGGCTGCGGGAGCGGAGGGATTGTTAATTCATTATTTATCCTCTTATTTGACAGTCATGTCAAATGTCAGTTAATGTTCCTCCTCCACTGCCAACCCTAGTCTATTTTCACTCTCCTCCCCTCTTGTTTGTGTAGATTTGTATCTTCTGCTGATGTTTTAGAATTGCAGAGTTTTCTGTGTGTTTGCATCAGCAAAAGATGTGCCCAGTATAGTTTGTTGTTGTTTTGTTTGTGTCCTGGATAGTATGATGCTTTTTCTTTTGAAGCTGCTGTACTCAGGACCTCAGATGCACTTCTAGCTCTCTATCTGTCTTTGTTAATTTCAGTTAAACATGCAGGCATTGTTGCAGATCATTTAGAATTGCCTTTAACTGACTTTGAAGTCTCACCAAACAATATCTCACCTACTCCATCTGAAAATCCCTGCTTCTCTCCAACGTTGTGTCTCTGTACAGAAACCGGACACAAAGACCCGATTGTCATTGATCGCTACAACACCCCAGGG
This sequence comes from Tautogolabrus adspersus, assembly GCA_020745685.1. Classification (NCBI taxonomy): domain Eukaryota; kingdom Metazoa; phylum Chordata; class Actinopteri; order Labriformes; family Labridae; genus Tautogolabrus; species Tautogolabrus adspersus. The sequence goes on along the minus strand of CM036551.1, from coordinate 15,742,268 downwards.
TTCATCGGGTGTTTGTCGCAGGTGCAGTTCAATGGAGTAGCCCCCCTCAAGTCTGCACTGAGAACGGCAGCACAAGCCCACGCAGCACCCGCAGACACAGCTGGCCAGCCAAACCACCTGCAACCACCTTGCCTGTTTCTTACCACTGGTGAAGTCCAACTGTGGGGCGTCTCCTCTCACCATCACACCCCTGTCTGCTGCTACAGATCCCTGGCACCTGGACAACACAGGTATGGATTATCTCAAATAACCTTACCTGCAGTTCTGGTGATGTGTTAAATACAAAAAAAATGGATGGATGTATGGGTGGATGGATGGATGGATGGCTGCTAACAGACAATAATGTGTCAGATTACCCTCTATTCCCGCCGGTGCACCTCCTTTCTCCCTGCTCAGACCCTTGTTCTCCTTCTTACTCATGCTCTTCACTTCCCTGGAGAGTGATGAAGTCCACAGCAGAAATGAAGACAAAGCCATAGCTGATATAGAAAGATCCTAGAACTGTCTCCTCCATTAGCACTACACATCTAGAAAGTGTGTCTTTGCTTCAGTGTTGAAAAGAAAAAAATATAATTATAGTTCAGCAATTATTTCCTGTGAACAAGCATTTTATTTTGTGTTGGTGCAAGCTGGTCTGTGACACTTTGGTGTTCTCCTCACCTTGAAATGCACTATCTCCATATTTGCCGTGCACAGATTTGTCCAGTGTAACTAATCAGTAAGTTATAGGAATGGAACAATTTAAATTGTGTGGATATAATAAATTATTCTGTTTTGTCATCCTTTTTTTTTTTTTTTTTTTTTTTTTTACAGATGTAGAGTTCCCCTTCAATGATCAGAGAGTGATGCCTGATGGAGTGAACAGAGACTCAGCCATCATTGGAGGTAAACAAAAATAAAAAATGAAGAAACATTTTGGGACATTAAGAGATTGATTTATAACATTCTAAAAAAAAAAACATACATCACACATGAGTCAATGTAGAGCACTGATAACAGTTGGTTTGAAAGGCATGGTAAAATGGCTATATGTAAAACAATATTTGACATTGGACATCATTGTGGTTCAAGTCTATAACCTTTCTCTCTCTCCTCATCTTTCCATTTCTGTGGCATTGCACTGAAGTGAGTTTTTAATCTCAGACATTTTGAAAAATCTGCATTTAAATAATTATTCCGGCAGGACCTACTTTCTAAATCTATGAGTTTAGCTTTTAGCTTAGCATTCTCTTCGGCCACCGCTGTTAGCTTCGTGTCCATGGCCTGCACGTCATGACTAGTAGTGTCGGCAGATAACTCCAGCGAGGAAAGACGTTGTTGGTGGTCCATAAGGGTGGTCTGAATGCTATCCAACGTCTTCTCAAGTTTAGAGAACGCAACATTAAACTCAGACGAGAGAGAAGTCCTATGCTCCGTTAGCATTGTTGTTAGCGTAGCCATGACGGTGCTAGCAGCCAAGTCATCTTTCTTTTGTTCTTCTTTCTTCGACCTACTGGACATGTTTCCAGTGCGAGGAGCCGTAATTAATCACGATTAAATGAAAGCGGCAGGTTACAACACTTAGGCAGAACTATACAAAAACGTAGGAGTGAATTATGTGGGAGCGTGGAAAAGTGCGACTACTCCATCCTGTCGCCAACCGGAAGTCTCTGCATTTAAATAATTAAAGTATTGTCAAATTTAATGAGAAACAATACTGACATTTAAAAATAGGGCAGGCAAACTCAAAATTAGCTACAACAGTTACAAAAGCCTAAAGACACGTATTCACATTGTCTTTGACCCATCAATGTAAAGCTTAAGGTATTCCTGTCTTTATTGTACTTGAAAAAAGCAACAGATTCTCATCTGAGAAGTTGTAACCAAGGGGTCTTTGGCATCATCAAATGAATTGTGGCTCACATGATAAGTTTGCTGTATTTTCTGTCAATCAATGACTAATTAAATGACCGAATGTTTAAGCTCTACACTGAAACCTAACTCGGAAGATGGTCAGCTGGTTGAAGGAAAGTACTATCAGTGAGTGAAAACACACTATGACACTATGTCCTCTACAGGTATCATTGCCTTAGTGATCTTCACCATCTTATGTATGCTATTATTCCTGATCCGGTACATATTCTGACCTAAAGGCACGTACCACACCAACAAGGCCAAAGGCAGCAGAGAGTCTGCAGACACAGCCATCATCCGCAAATATACAAAATATATTAAGAGTTTAACAAATGCACTCACTTAAAAAAAATGTCATATACAATATGATATACATTATCTACAAAAGTTCATATTGTATATCATCTTGTTTATGAAAATAAGTATACTTTTTCTCCACTAAAATATCATTAAATGGGCATCAATTACCTCGGTTATCCAGCAGGACTTCTCTGGTAGATGTTAATGATGGACTTCTGTCTTCTGTCACAAAATAACAGCAAGTTACTCAAATAGTTACAGGAATTATATTGAAATGTACTGTACAATTATTACCTTCTCTTCTTGTCCCTGTCTTTGTGCTCTCCTCCTTTCTCTCCTCCTGTGTCCCTCTATTTCTCTGCCTCTTCTTCCCTGTTATGCCTCTGGAACGTTATGTTCATGTCTTTCTCGCCTTTGTCTCTTACTTTCTCTTCATCTCTTCTGTCCCTGTTTTCTTCCTGCTCTTCTTTGTCACTATATTCATCTTCTTTTTATGACCAGGGGGCACAGTTGAGATCATATTCATCATACAAATATAACCCTTCGTGCTTTGGCCTCAGCAAACTTGCCTATCACTGACTCCATATCCAGTGTTTTTCGGACTTCATGTTCTATGGCAATGGTTGCGAGGGCAGACAGCCTGTCCTGAGACAATGTTGAACGCATATACGTTTTCAGTCGCTTCAGTGTCGAAAAGCTTCTGTCACCTGAAGCTACAGTGACAGGTAGAGTAAGGAGAAGTCTTAGAGCTATGCTCAAATTTGGATAAATGTCTAAGACATTCTCCTTATATATATACTCAAGTGGTGATGTGATGTGTGGGGGGAAGGATCTAACAGCCCCTACGATCTCCATCTTGAGGCCCTCTGCATCCACATCCTCCACTGCTTGCTCCAGTTTGTGGCAGCTTTCTTCCAGCTTCCCTCCCTGCACTGTGTTTCTCAATAGCTCAGATGAGTAGAGAAACCCATAAACGTCAAAGAAGGCCTGCATGTTTGAGAATCTCTCTCTTAAAGTTACCTGGGCTGTGTCAACAAGGTGGAGGAAAAACTCTCTTTTGAAGAGCTCCTCTGGAGTAGACCGAGTCTCATCTCACCCCTCATAATCAAACTCCCTTTTTGTCTTTCTCTGTCGCACCTCAGGCCAGCCCATCTCCACCTCCATCTTCTCTGCTATTTCCCTGGCATCTGTTTTTGCAGAGTTAAAACCATGCTCTCGAAATTCCTCCAGATAGTCTGACACTGCCATGACCTCTCTCCTTACAGTCTAAATTGACACACTGGGGCTCTGCAAGATTTTACTGACTCTGTTAATGTGATACAACACATTGTACCAAACAAAGGTACTCACCATGAATGGCCATTTCTTAATTTCCTCCCTGATGCTTTCAGCGCAGGAGGCACATTCCAGATCCTTCTTCTCGCTCGCATACTCCTTCAGAGCTGTCAATGCCTCGACAATTTCAGGAAGCTGGTAGCGCACAGCCTTCACAGCGTCCACTCGATACTCCCAGCGTGTTGTGGACAGGGCCTTGACTGAGAAATCGTTTACGTGTTTTTGAAGAATTGTCCAGCGATGAACAGAGCCACTAAACAAATTATAAAGTCTTTGCAATGTCCAAAAGTACCCTAGAGATTTTGTAGATGACTTGGCAGCATCCCCAACCACCAGGTTTATGGCGTGACTGCCACATGGAACACACTGTGCTTTGGGGTTGAGTTCTAGGACTCTCGCCTGGACCTCCTGCCTTTTCCCTTGCATATTGCTGCGTTTATCGTAGGATTGGCCACGGCAGTCAGAGAGATCCAAGCCCAGTGTTTCCAGGTGTTCTAGAAACAGGTCAAGAAGGCCTTTGCCAATGGTGTCCTCTGCCACAATAAATCCCACAAAGTGCTCATGGATGGACACTCACTTTGTGAGCTCACAGTTCACAATCCGCAACTCATCACATCTGCTCATCGTGGCTGACATCAGGAGTGCAGTCCATGATGACAGCATAGTATTTTGCCCTCCTCACTCGCTCTACTATTGCATCAGTGGTGCACTGTCTGACAAGGCCTATTAATTCATTTTGAATATGCTTACCAAGGTATGTAAATGCCAAATTACGCTCAGCTAGATGGCTAATAATAGCAAGTAATCTTTTCAAAATTTCTTTCCATCGGGTGACTCCAGCATTTATGAGATCCTGTCTCACCTGATCAATCGCTGTGCCACTTTGAAGTCGATCATTCAGTTTGTGCCAGGTATCCATGTTTGTGAGGTGGTGGGCGGACCTCTCGTGTTGCTTAAGGTGAGCCTGAAGATTTTTCCAATTATTAAAGCCATTGGAACTCAGCTGTGTATTCCCCAAAGAGCCGACAACAAAAGCATAGAACAGCATCCTTTGATTTACTGTACACAACCCAGGACCTCTTAATCTTCTCCCCGTTTTTCATTAGCATGTAGTAATTACAGCATGTGAATCGCCGACATTCTTGACTTTCAGGAAAGTCTGTCTCTATCTGAACAGGTCCTTTCTGAACAATTGCGCATCTCTCTCTGTCATTGAGATCTTTTGGCCACAGTGCCGGGTCATCTTCCAGCAGTAGGTCAACATCACTATCGTGGTCAGAAGACGGAGGGCTATTTGACCTACTCACCACCACATCTTCGTCTTCATCATCATCATTCGTCATTGGTAACTCCTCCACCAACTCCGCTCGGTTGTCTTCACTATTGGACTCGGGAACAGCGATTTGGAGCTCCTCATTTTCGCCACAGCATAGGACCTGGTCCTGTTGAGATTACTCCTCAGGCTCTGAGTCTGCGACCTGTTCCTCGACATCTACGTTGTTATTTGTGTCAACTGGTGGTGGCACATCAAAAAAAACGCGTTAATTTTGGTAGTGTGGCGTCTTTCTTTTCAGTTTCTGCTCGCTTTTTCCTCTTATTAGATCCGCTTGGATATGTACGCTTCATTTTTCCCACAACTCCGACCACAAAAAAACGCGTAAACAAACTTTCACTTCCTGGCTGCTTTCGTCATGATGACTCATGGAATAGTCCTTTATAGTACGAACGGGAAGGGGGGCAGATAATACAGTTTGGGCATTCTGATGTTATTTTGTTGTTTTTTCTTTATTTTCGGTTTAGAAGTACACAATTATAATTTACAAAGACAATGGTGGGGGCCTATAGGGGAGAGTGGGGTTAGTAGTGCCAATATTTACTTAACTCTTTCCCCGCCAGAGTATTCTAGAATAGTTGCCAGCCAGCGCCAGCGTTTTTCACCATTTTCACCAATCTTTCAAGACCCACAGAATATTTTGTGCTTTGAATATTTAAATAGCGAATACATCAAAAGAAAGATCAGAGCCTCTGTTTTCATATACAAAAAACTATTTTATTCTAGCTTCATTCATTCTTTTTTTATCAGCACTTGAATATCGTCCATTTTCACAAAAAAACAACATTCCGGACAAAAAGCTGAGAAAACAGCACTTTTGTAAAAGACACTTATTTTCAAGCAAAAAAAATGATTTTGGGTTTACATTTTGGTTTTTTCCACTTTTTTCACTTTCATTTGGTAACTACAGTTATATTTTAAAATAAATAAATAAAATAAATACAAATGATTCCATAAAATGATACATTCTGTTTGAATAGTAGTGTAGCACCACAACATTTACAATCGTGAGACAACTCACTAACTTTACATATTTACACTTTGTTCTTCAGTTATACATTCAGAAATCCTTTTTTAAACTTCTTTTTTTACAAACACTTAAATATTGGTTAATTTCAACAATAACAAAACATTTGTTGAACAAAAACCTGAGAAAGCTGCATCTTCAAACACAGAACACTGACTTCATATTTACATTTGTTTGCATTTCCAACGTCCATAAATTATGAAAACTTCAACTTTTTTGTTGAAAAAAGCAAACAATAAAATTAGGCATTGTAATGTGCCTTTGAGTGGTACACTGTGTAACACTCCCCAAAATGTAAGGGGACACCTCAACCTTTGCAGTAGTATGATGTCTCTTTCCACAACCCCTTTCGTGCACAAACCCTGCACCTTCTAGTTGGGTGCTGCTTTTTGGTAGATGGCAGGATCAGAACTAGTGCATGAGATGCAAAATGATCTGCCAGCCTTCTCCTGGGTCAGTGTTGTACGGTGCTCTGGGTGTCTTTTGAGGTGGAGAGTCATCTCTTCCTTCCTCACTACTAGCATGTCTCAAAGGCTCTTGGTTCGTCCATGCTTTTACAACAGTTTGGATGAACGAGAGCAGAGTGCTGAATTTGCCTTGTGGGTTTTTAGCTTTGTAAATGACAAAAGCGTTGAAGAAACTGATCTCCACAGACATGGGTTTTCAGAGTAAGTAGGCGCTCACATAAGTCTACAGAATTGTAAAAGTTATCCATAAACAATCTGTAGCCATGATCTGCTAAACCATCAAGAAGAAAGACACCTGTGTCTCCCAGGGAAGCGCCTTCTCCACAATAGGGCTTCATGTTGTAACAGTACCCTGTGTCAGAATCGCAAAGCATTCGATACCATATTTGACGGGTTTTTGGGGATTGTACACCCTGAACGCTAGCCGCCCACGCCACAGAAGCATACTCTCATCAATGCAAATGTTGGTGTTAGGTTGATACATTTGACTGAATTTAGACACAAGGTAATCTAAGACAGGGCGGACTTTGTATAACCTGTCAGTACTATTTGCTGGCCTTGCTTCATTATCATTGAAGTGAAGAAATCTACATATGATTTTAAACCGGTTGCGGACATGACCTTGTTGAAGTAGGGGTTGGTGAAAATGTTATCTGTAGACCAGTACATTTCATGTTCATGCTTACAAATAATACCTGCGAGAAAAAAAGGGTTTCATTTCTGAAACTGTGACCGCTTTCCATGCATGAATTCTAGCATGTAGGGAAGCACCATTCTCAGCTTGAATACACTGATCTGCATACAAGTTGGTTTGATCAATAATGATCAGTTCATCAGAAATTAAACTCAATGAAGTCAACTAGTTGTTCTGAATTAAGGGCAGCAGCATCATTGAGAGGTCCAGGATTCTCAGTGAAAGGAAAGTTTTTTGGCTGTCAGTTCATTTCTCTCCACACAGGATTACCTGGACCAGGACCTGCACCCGGCTGGTTTACAGGGATCCTTGCTTGGTCACCTGGTACTTGACCTCTGTCACACACACGAGGTCCACGTGTCCGACCTCTGCCTCTTTTCTGTGATCGACCTGTAAATAGTTATATGAATGATTAGAATTACTATAAAAAACATGTGTACATTTTTGATTCTATAGTGTGACGTGCACAAAGAGAGAAACACTCTTTTTCAACCTCTTCATCTCATATCTCACCTCTTGCAACTCTGGAAGGTGGGATTGAAGAACAAGACCTGGACCTTGACTCAGTGTCTGAAATATATTACAGTAAAATATCATATAAACATCAATTTGGTAAATACTTTGTTCACAATATGAGAAATACATTTTTTCCACTCATCTCTTCTCACAATTTAGCAGATGCTCTCATCTTGTAGCATCTAATAATCCTACAATCTAAGATACTGTCAAACTAAATAAAACACTATGTTGTCATATCTTACCTCTTTCACCTCGGGTAGGTCTGAATGAAGGAGACCTGGGCCTTGAATCCCTGGACTCTGTGTCTGGAAAGTAACAGTAAAATATCATATAAACATCGGTTTGATAAATAGTTTGTGTACAAAATGAGATTTAAATTTTTTCCACTCATCTCTTCTCACAATTTAGCAGATGCTCTCATCTTGTAGCATCAAATAATCCTACAATCAAAGATACTGTCAAACTAAATCAAACACTATGTTGTCATACTCTGGTTTGATAAATAGTTTGTGTACAAAATGAGAGATACATTATTTCTATTTCATCTTCTCTCATCTTTTAATTTAGATATTTAGCAGATTCTCTCATCCTGTAGCATCTAATTACCATACGATCTAAGTAACATGTTATCAAACTAAAGAAAACACCAAGTCATCATATCTTACCTCTTGCACCTCGCGTAGCTCTGTATGAAGGAGACCACCTGGATCCTGAATCCCTCCACTCCTTATCTGAAGAATCACAGTCTGAAGTATTTACAATATTTACAGGCGACTGGGTGTCCCTCGTCTTTGCCCACATCCACCGCTGGCACGTCCGCGACCCAAATTCGACCCACCAGACTCGCTTCCGTCTTCATCCAGATCAGATTAATGTCCAGCAAAACATGAATCATCTGAGTCTGTGTCCATAAGTAACTCCAAGGCTTCCGCAGCCGAATACCTCTCCGTGGGCGCCGTCATTTTTGTGCAGATCAAGTGTTTCTACCTCATATCTATAGAGAGAATGTGTAGTTTTAGATGCGCGTTAACTCCGTATAAACTTTTTTATGCTCTCTCTCGTCTCTCTGCTTTCCCGCGGGTCGTCTTCTTCGCTTGTTTTTGGGCCTGGCAGTGCTGAACTATTTCACAATATACGTCAGAGCGCCCCCTATCGTATTTCAGTGAAAACGCGGATTGCCGGATAATCTCGTCAATGGCGGGGAAGCGTTGCGTTCCAATTGACGGAAAATCTCGTCAATGGCGGGGAAAGAGTTAAAGTGCCTTTAAAGCAAGGGGATTACAGTAATGCCTCCAACTAAAATATGTACATATAGTTTAGGATGTTGTGCATCCCTGGGAACAATCACTTTGGATATTAAATAAACTGTTTGAGAAATATAACTTTAGAAAAAAAAGTGGTTTTGTGGCGCAACTTGCCCCCGGTGCGGGGTAAGTTGTGCCATTAGAGAGAATACACTGGGGTAAATTGTGCCATTGATAATTGAAGTAAAACAGATCATTTTAATCTCACAAATGATAATGCTATATAAAAGCAAGACAAATTCAATACAAAATTACTTATTTAAGGGTTTATTTAAAGTTTAAACAACATCAAACATACTCATAGTATGAACACATACTCAGAACAAAAAAAAAATCCAAAATGAGCACCTCAGTATCTGCAAATCATCTGCATCTGAATCTCTTCACAGATTCGGCCTACTACTGAACATCCCACTTGACAATGCTGCAGGGGAATGTGAACTTATGCTCCCTTCTGGCTGTACCACCAAGTTTTTGTGGTGTGGGTAGTTTCTTGAGCACATCACCTCTAGGGATGACTCCTTCATCATTCTCTCTAAATGTGAAGATTGGCTTTCCATCAACAGACCTCTTACAACTTTGCTTCAGAAACTTTGCACTGATCTCTTCACCTTCAACATTCTCCACCAATCCAACATAGTTATAGGATTTGGATTTTTTACCTGCAAACTTCACAATGACAAAGTCACCAGCAGACAGATCCTTGTCACCATCATCATCACTCTGGACATCTGAACTCTCATAATCAGTGGCATCGCTAAATGGAATCGGAAAGTCACTCTCTTCTGAGCTACTGGAGAGCACTTTCTTTTTGGGTTTGGTTGGTTTTGACCCTTTCAGAGCCCCCTTCTTATTTCCTCTCCTTTTCTTTGCTGTGTGTCTTCTCCAGGCCATCTTCTGCCTCATCATCTGTGGTGGAGCTTTCTTCTGAGCTACTGTACACAACCGTTTTCTTCTTGGTTTTGGTTGGATTTGCAGCTTTCAGAGCCCTTTTCTTCTCTCTTTCATTCTTTTTCTTTTCCTGTTCAGCCTTTTTATCTTCCTTTTCTTTGTGAGCCTTCTCCAACTCCATCTTCTCAGGTGTGTCGGTCATGATTCTTGTTTTCACTTTCTTTCTTACAATTCTGTTCTTTCTTTCTGGCGCTTTTGGCAAGGTAAGAATGACTTCTGGAGACACATAACCCAAGTGAACAGAAGAACCAAACTTGTCACTTGATGAGCGCTCGGGATTTGGCAGAGTGGCAGGTGGCTCTCCTGGGTCTGGACCTGCTTCAAGGAAAGGAAAGGAACTTTATTGTCATTGAACACAGGGAACAACAAGATTGCGTGGTCAGATGGAGGGTATGCCTGAGCCGCGCCACTATACGCACTGCCATTATTGGCCTACCAGACTTTTTTTTAAATACCTGTGACATGTGTTGGCTCATGTGATGGTCCAGTAAGGTGAGCAGCTGCACTGGTAGAGGGCACTTCTTCAGGCAGGTCAGCAGTGGCACTGGGTTCATCTTCTGGATTTGCTCTGTCTGTCACCATTGATGGTGCATAGTCTTCTTCTGGGAAGATGTCCCTATTGAAAGGGTATATGCCCGTTGCTCTGAAACCTGAGGTTATGTTTGTTAGTGACATTGCAGAGAGGTACGCTTGCTTCACAAGTTCCGAGACCTCATAGATCGATACGGTTCGCCCAGGATGTGATCGCATCCACCCATCCATCGCTCGGTTATAGTAGGTTTTGAGTGGTCCATAGACAGTTTTGTCTAATGGTTGCAAGCTGTGTGAGGTGGCAGGGTGAACATATTGACTCCGTTCTCTTTAGCAATTGTCACTGACTTGAGTGAGATGTGAGACTCATGGTTGTCCAGAATGAGCAGGACTGGGTGATTGGTGGAGCAGTTGGTGTGGCGGATGAAGTGCTCCAGGAAGATGAGGAAGGCGTCTTCATTCATCCATCCAGACTTTGTACAATGACCAATGGAACCTGCTGGTGATCCGTTCATGAGGCTGTCCTTGAAGCGGACACGCTGGAAAATGAACATGGGTGGGACTGCATTTCCAGTGGCATTTACTGCACAGGCCACAGTGACGAGCTCTCCTCTTTCAGCAGATGTTACTGAACCCACTTGTTTCTTCCCTTTCTCTGTGACAACCTGCTTGGGTGTCTGCACTGTCGTCACACCAGTTTCATCCATGTTGTACATCATGTGTGGAGGGAAGCTGTACCTTAAATGAAATAAAAGGTAGTGCTGATGATCAGAGAAGTTTAAAGCAGTTTTAACATACTTGGATGTGGTTGTGTGTGTAAATGTCAACTCTGCTGCTCTATCAGCATTTTAAAGCCAGATGATTATTAAGTTACCTGTCCATCACTTTAGAGAGGTTATCAAAGAACTCCCCCACATTGTGCATATTAAAGGCAGAAGCTCTTCCAAGAGAGGTTGCTTCAGGAATTCGGCATGCCAAATGGTAGCGTGCTTTAAAGGACGTTGAACCAATCAGGTCCTAGAAAAGGTTCAAAGTTTATCAGCACATTGCAGTTTACATTCAGAATTAGGCTAAGTTGAAGCTATCCGCTCCAAATAACTGTTCAATAGCCTATACTTGATCTAACCTGCTTTTTCATTCCTGGTCCAGCTGGCCGGCATGTTAATTTTATTTCTTTCTGCGAACTCAAAAGCCAGTTCACGGCATTTCATGACACCTATGCCGTGAAACATTGCTGCAAGTGTCTTAACATGGTCAGCTAGCTCTTTCTCCATGTTCTCATTGAAGACTTTCTTGGCCACTGCTGTTCTTTCATAGCCTGGCTTTGTTACTTCTCCTATTTTTTTTCTTCTCCATATATCTTTTTATGGTCATCCTGCAGATCTTCATTTCCTTTCCAACCTGAGGTATGGTCTTCCCCTGTTGCACCTCTTCCACTGCTCTTTCCAACTCCTCAAGAGGAGTTGAAACCCTGTCTGTCTTCCTTTTGTATAGTCTTGGCATGATGGATTTTGGTCTAAAATTAAGAATGTCACATAGTTTTACTGATCAAATGTAAGAATACAATGTACAATAACAATAAAATACAATAAAGTAATATGTAGTAAAAAATAATCATAAGTTGGGGTAAGTTGTGCCACTGGCACAACTTAACCCAGGCCCTTTGGCACAAATTACCCCAAGCCCACCATTTTGAAAAAAATGCATCCCCTAGCTGTTTTGCGCAAGCATCAGGGTAACTGTATAGACTCATGGTGTAGCTTAATAAAGCACTAAAACAAGTGTGAACTGTTTTCAAAGTTGTCTATAATTGTTCAAACAGGGCAATCAAAAAACCTTGATCATAGAAATTTTACTTTGGAGGTGAAAAAATTGTTTTTTGAACTTAAATGTGCTTACCTCTCAAGCCATGTGTCTCCCTTCTTTGCAGGATGATTGAAATGGATGCCTCTTCAAAAATATGTGGTCACATGACCAACTTCTTCTATGGTTTTCTAGATAACAGGGGTGGCACTACTTGCCCCTTGGCACAAATTACCCCACTCTCCCCTACTGGCCAGAGGTCCCGGGCCGCTGCTGGTTGGGGGCCCCTGCAGGTTGGGGGGCCCAAGGCAATTGCCTACCTTTGCCTTAATGGTAAAACCGCGTCTGCAGAAGAGACAAACACAACAACAACAACACAGGTCAAACTGCCACCTTAAGAAAAGGAAAGAAGCGTGTATCCATGTGGTCCAAATGTTGATTGCAATGTCCTTAGCCGCATTGATGGTCAGGGGTAGAGATCGAAAGATTACAATAAAGCAAGACTGAAGGGGGTCAAGTACAAGGCAGGAGAGCCAGGATTCAAAGAATAAAAAATACAGTACAGTTCAAGAAACACAGCACATTACAGTGTAATACAAAGCATTTGAATACAATCAGTTCCCAGTTTGACTTGTCTCCTTCTTAATATAGTCCGAGTTGTTGTTCTGACTTTAGCCGGCGTTTATGTACATTTTACAACTCGGAAACTCGTTTCTCTGATGTGTCCGACACCACATGAATGCACCATGATTGGGCTGACATGATTGACAGGTGGGCGCGATGTATCGGTTTGACAAGAGGCTTAAAACCCGCCTCAGCTCCAGCTCTCAGACTGTTATCAGGTTGACTCTGGCTTCGTCACCCCTCGTATTTTCATATGTCCGGGAGCTGTTCAAAAGCTACGTAGCCCTGACCCCAGAAAAGATAAGGGTACTTTTCACAAAATACTATTTTTTAAATATATATTTTATGTAACTTATATGTAACCAGCTGACTGGTATTTTTATTTTACCTTTTTTTTAATTTCCAGTTAACGCCATTTACTTACAATAAAAGTAGCAATGATAAGGAACTATCATAACCAACTTTGAAAAGTTTTTTCACTCAAAAGTACTATATTTATGAGAGAGTATTGGATGGAAAAGAGACAATGCCAGGTATTTGAATTTGCATAATGTTGTAGTGGACTCATGAAAGGTTGGGGCTACAGAAGAAAAACGTCAGCACTTTAAGCGGTCCAACATCTAAACACCTTTTTTGCTGACTAATGTTTGCAGCCTGAGAACATAGATCAGACAATGTCCTTTTTTCAGCCCAGCCAACAGTTTGTCAAAGGCTTATGAAGGCGCTTCATGTCCATGATAAATTGTATCATACATAATGGTGTGGTTTGATGGGCACTCACGCTTGCCACTGATTGAGTTTGGTGAGGGAATCATCTCAGAACAGGGTCAGGTAGGTGTGTGCGTGTGTGACTAATTGGACCTGATTAACCCATTTAATCCCATCGGTCACAATAGTGACCGAAAATAATATTGTCAGTAAAAGTGTCCTAAAAATGTTATGAAATGATTTATCAATGCATTTCAATGAAAAACTGACAAAACAAAAGCTCTCAATGACACATGTGCAGTTTCACATGTTTAGTGTGAATTTTCACATGACCAGAGTTGTTTACGTTCTTGTTGCACCTTCGGAGAAGAATGGCTGTATCAAAGCTCAGACAAAATATGTTAAAAAAGTATGTTAATATTAAGATAATAAAAAGATTTTTGGTACACATTATATTTAACTTGTCTAGTATTGATATATGTATTCATAGACATTTATCTTTGTTTAGTGTAGTCACATGATGAGTGAACATGTTGATGGCAACAATAGTGACCGGTGGGATAAAACAGAACTTTTAGATATACACAAAATTATGAATATAAGAGTTCTTGGTCTACATAACTTTCTACTCTGTTCTCTCTTTATATTGAACTAAGAATAAAATTCTCTGTTGAAACTTGTGAACCATCCAGACAATACATTCAACATTGTAGGTATCTGTCCAAATTAGGGAGGTTCTTTCTTCAGACACTGTGATAGAGATGGGTCAGATACAGATAATTCGGGGAAAGAGGCCATTCAGCCGGCCTGTTGCATGTATACATGTGTTGAACAAATGAAAAGAGATAATGAAACAAACAAGTTTATCAGTGATGATAACCTCCCCCCACCACTACCCCATCCCCAAATTTAATCTAAGCAATTTATAAAAGACAAACCAATCTGTTTGTATAATAAGCCTTGCAGCCTTGCAAATGGTGGTTACATGCATCACATGAAGCCATATTTTGGTTCCCATACTCTCCTCCCTGTGACTGGGTTGGGTCAGGGACCCAATGTGTTTTGGTCTTGCCGAGCAAGCTCAGGTGCCTCAAGGTATGACTTCTTCTATTACAACCTCTTGACTTCGCTTGCACTATTTGATGAATGATAAAAATAGGATGTGGGAGCTCTGTTTGATGTCCCATGCAAGCCATAGAAGTACTTCATGAAGTCATTCGGGGGAACGTCTAAGGTTCTGACCTGAGCAGAAGTGTTGCTGGTCCTTTGGACAGACAATAACATTGTCACAGTGGCAAAAAAACATGTGAGAGACATTCAGCGTGACCTCTGTCAAGAGAGAGAAGATGAGCAACCTCAAGGTGTTAAAAATGAAGGGTTTCATTTTTTATAACTCACCTGTTTTGATATATTATGAAGGATACGAGTTATGCATAGTTAGGGGTTCGACCGATCTAACAGCAAGTGTCTGCGTTGTCGCTGTATGTCTGGAGGCTTAAGGCCTTCCTCGGCTCCACCTCTTTGCCCTGTGTTTAGCTGACTGAATGTTTGATCAAGTCAAAATTTCCAATATGGCAACTGCCATGGATGGGCTTGCAAAAAAGCAGTTTCGTAAACAATGGGTGATGTCAGTCAGACTTCGTCCATGTTTATATACAGCCTATGGTGAGCGAAGTGCCTTTGACAAAGTCACACAACCAAAATGCATCAACAAATGGAGCAATTAGGTGGTGCTGGGCCTCTCAAGACACTTGTCCTCTGAGGTTGTGCTGTAGTATCTGGCACCAAGACAACAGCATCAGAGACCTATTCCTGTAACCTGTAACCAGGTTGATGGGACTTCCATAGATCAGAGTTGGTTGTCTGGCACATCCCATAGATGTTCCATTGGAATGAGATCTCGGGAATTTGAAGGCCAAGTCAACACCTTAAACTCTTTGTCGAGTTCCCCCAGGCCACTTCTTTCATTGGTCCGTCGTTTAGATCCAATGTTCCAACGCCCATTGGTGGCATGGTCCCCCTGATCGGCCTGCAGCTACACGGCCAATGACTCAACAAACAGTGATGCACAGTGTGTTCTGAAAAATGTACATTAGAACCAGCATTCATCCAACAATCTTACGTTGAAACAGATCACACAGACCAGACTTAGCTTCCATGCCCATCAATGGGCCTTGGCTGGAGATGCTCCGACCCAGTCATGTAACGGTCACTAATTGGGGATGTCAAGATCAATGCTATTCACCTCACCTGGTTAGCACACTCACACGCATATATATGTACTGCATTGTACATGTATGTGTATGTGTATATTTAAAGACGTGTATATTCAATATATACTGTATATGTATATATATACAGATATTCATATATATATATATGTGTACAATATATACATACATACAATATGATATATATACATACAGTATGCTATACATATACTGTATATTATAATATATATATTATTATTATATAATAATATATTTAATAATATTATTACTATTATATACAGTATTTATATGCTGTATATATACTGTATATATAATATAATATATATATATATGTACTGTATATATATATTATATTATATACTGTATATATGTAGATAGAGAGAGAGAGAGATCTCTTTGTGTTTGAAAACTAATTATGAAATAATCTGAATGACTGCAAAGGAGAAATATGTAAATTTAGTATACACATTATCCCACCGGTCACTATTGTGACCGATCATAAAACACACTTTTTCACCTATTTTTCCATAACAATTAATAAAAATAATGATAGTTTATTTCAAAGGGCTACTAATGACATATGATTTGAGTATTTTCATGTCTGGGAAAAATTTGGGATTAAATGGGTTAAGACCAGGTGTGAAGCTTTTTTTAAACCCTGTGGTGCCAGCAATCTGTGCTGACTCATCTCACCATCAGAGGTAGTGAGAGGTTTTTGTCTTTTTCTCTTAGTGTGAAGAGTTGTGTGGATCTGCAGAAGCACCACGAGAACCTGTCTGCAGGATTTGCTTACCATTTATAGTAGGGGTGTAACGGTACACAAAAATGCTAGTTTGGTAAAGTTCTCAGTTTTGAAGCTTTGGTTCAGTACATTTTTGGTACAGTAAAGGGACCTGATGCAACACTTTTTTTTCCTTTTTTAAGAATTCCCTTTTACACATTGTCTTAAGTGCAGCATCGACAGTTCACACGCGTACACCTGCTCAGGTTTCTTTTTGACAACATTTTATATTAAACATTGTAAAAACAAAAATCTATATAGATACTTTTGCTTTAACCAAAAGAGTCCCCAATAAATAAAAGCAATGAATGAAATAAAGTATTTTAGAAATAAATAAAATAATCAATATAGCCTATATATACAAATATTTCTTTTAAACTGCAGAGACAAACACAGACACCTTTTGGTTTATTAAGTAAACACTTTTTTGAATGCCCTTTGAGCACAAAATAAACCTAAAAATCACATCTGGGACAGTAGAGTTTCATCGCAGAACTATTAATATTTCCCTCTGTCAATAGAAGAACTTGTAAAAACAATGATACACAAATCACATTCTGCATGTACTCCGCTGCAATAAATACGCCTATGGCATTTGTTATGTCTTTGGCCCGTTCAGAATTACTAGCAAAAGGCTGTTTAAATGCAAAGGAGAGTTGTGTTTGCTCCAAAGTCTCTTTTTTACTAGTTGCAGTGATGTTTACTGTAGCTCCCTCAGATAATAACACGAGTCACGAGGTCTTGATTAAAACACAAGGTTTATTTAGTCCTCCAGACCAACCCGTGAGAACTGGGATTGAGAAAGGAGAGAGGAAAAAGGAGTATAAATGACATAGATAACACACTTTCACACAAGCTAATAGCATAATAATTCCTGTGTGTCGTCGCTAATTTACATAACACAAGCAATAAAACTTCAGACATACCACAAAGGCTGCTTACTATCTAAGAGGGGCTAATCCTGGACCGCTCTTCTTAATTCTCTTGAAGTTTCTGTTCAATGTGTTATCTTCTTAAATTTTATTCCGCTCTTCGTCCTGTGGCACGTCTTCTAAGGTGCGTCGGCAAAACAGGTACGTACGGAAAAACCAAGCAAATAATTAGTTCCGCCTCAGTGAATGCAGAAAGAAACTAAACAATAAAAGGTTGGACAAACAAAAACTAACCATGAGAGGCAGTTACATTTGCGTTCGTGTGGTGCCTTTCCAAGTGCTGTCATAAGTTTGACGTGTTGCCAGCGACGTACCCGATGTCCGCTGAGCAACGTCGGCACACTACTCCTGTCTTGTCAACGTCTCTTTGTCCAGTAAAGTTGCTCCACATTGACATTTAACTGGGAAACCGAAATGTCCCAACACAGTAGACCTCAACAATAGTGGGGAATCTTCCAGCTCGAGCTGCTCATTTGTTTTGGCTGCCATGACTCTTGCCGTCTGTGGTGTGCTCCGGCTTTGCGTGGGAACAAGCATTTTTGTTCCACGTGTATTTGGCTCGGTCCGCGTGCGGCCCTGTACCGAAACAGTCTGGTCCGGGTATGTGTACCTTTACACCCCTAATTTATAGTATTTAGTGTTTCTCTTCATAAGCATACCTGAAGTTTAGGAGTGTTGCCTTGGTCTCCATTGAGACAGTTACATTTCTAGTCGGCTGCTTGACAGCTGTGGTTTTGTTCCCAGTTTTATCAGCATTTTAGTGAAAGGAGCTTGTTTTTTGTATCATTATTTTGCTATTAACCCTTTCTCAACCTATCCCTTTATTCACACCTTTCCTTGACCCTGTCATTTTTCTCATCGAGGTCAAGGAAAAGTGGATAGGAAAGGACTTAAGGGTAGTTTTTTGGACTTTTCAAATGGGCCCCACTGTAGCAGTATTAATTATTCTACTTGCCATGACTTGCTTTATTGGAATTTTTTAAGCTTTCACATGTTTCTTCTTTTTTTATTCCATAAAGCACTCCATTTATCAGTCCTCTCAGCCCTGGCTGCTTTGAGCATTGACTTTGTTTCCAGCTATCTTGATCTAATTATCTGAGCTGCCTCCTCGGTGTCAGTGGGCCATAAGCAGTGTTTGAAATGAGTTGGAGGATTAGCGCTCTGAGTGGCACAAACCACAGCTGAAGCTAGGTGGGCCTGATGAGGTTGCGTTTCATCCCGTCAATCATTTCCAGCCCATTAGTGACTTGATTTTATTTTAATTTGTGTGTCTAGTATTGTCATCTGCCCTGCTGAATATTATTTCTGGATGGATGACCCTAATATGCACTAATTTGTATCTTTTCAGCTATCCAAACACCAACAAAAATTATACTCTAAAGATACAAAGTTACACATCTTTGGCTCAATCAGCAGGATAGGTGACCCGACTATTAACTAAAGTTTTCTCCTTTAAAGACCACCACACAGGCAAATTATAGACAAGAATGACTCTGAACAGGGAGGAAAATAAGCTCAATGAAGTCAGGGTTTGTAATAATGGAGTGAGCACACAGTAGAGTTAGCATGCTATGTGTGTATGAGAGTAATGTCCAACTGCGTTTAAGTGCTGTCCCGGAAGTTTTCAGGACAGCACTGCAGGCCAATGTGCTGCAATCAGCTGAGTGACGTTAGCTTCCAAAGAGCTGGAAAAATAAGAGAGAAGTCAAGGCAGATAGTTTTGTATTTTGAGTTATGTGTGAGTCAGCATGTATACTTTTAAAGGTCTCTTTGCAGGGATCAAAACGTTTGTCTAGGTGTAAGAATAAAGTTAAGCTCGAGTTAAGCTCTGTCTCTGCCTGATATATGTCGCTGAAGTTGGATATTTAACTTGCGTGAAGTCGCGACATTTGACTGCGCGACAAGTCCATTGCACCACACCACGCGATTCACGTCATTCAATTGACTTTCTATGTACTTTTGTAGCGCGACAGTTTACATTCCATTTGGTGTGTACACAGCATAAGATCTGAATTCATAATGTGTGGGGTCTCTCACATTTTCAAAATTGTTTAAGGTTTAAAAAATATTTTAGTGTGCCAGGCCTTCGCTTAAAAATAAAAAATCCTATCAAGGACTTTTTTCAGAAGCTGTGATGGTTAATCCAAAAAAAATAAGAAAAAAGTCAGAAATTGTGAAACTATGAACACTGAAGTTAGCATCTGAGTGATAATTTGAAAGAGGTACTGTAAAAGTATATAGCCTACAACATGTTGGAAATCAGATGCTCACTTGTACAGCAGCCTCTTCACATGCTGATAGTTATATTGCCATGAAGTGCCTTAAAGGTCCCATATTATGCTTTTTCTGGTTTTATATGCTCTTTAGTGTGTTTTCCAGGTGTCTTGTGCATGTTTAGGCACATCTATGTGCAAAAATTAAAAGTCCGCGGAAACGCGGCTTCTCCTACCTCCTCCTGTTAGCAGTAGCTGCATGTAATGCTCGGTTCTAGCCCCCCTCGTTGAAAAGTGCAGTGCGATATCACACTGCTATGATGTCACTGATCCAAGCCCATTGGCTCGTTGTGGCAAGCACAAGCTCATGCTGCACATTAGCTGCTTTCCCATTATGGTAAAAGGGGCGTAACATTTCCGAGAATTGTCCGAACGACTGACCAATTACAACAGAGCAGATCGGCCAACCAATCAGGTAAGACTTGGCACACGTGGGGACCCTGATGTGGGCACTTCTGAGCGTAACAAACACAGGCAGATGAGACGGGCTGCATCGATCGGCAGTACATGAAAACAGACACTTTTTTCGAAAATTAGCGATTGTGAACGTACTTTAGTAGGCACATACATTAGATATATGAACCCCAAAAATGGCATAATATGGGACCTTTAATTAGTGACTGGATGCACCTGTGGAGGTAACCACATGTAGAAAAACTCAACATGCATGTCTGTTACGTTAGACATTTCTGCAGCAGTCTATCGCGTCCTTACAGTCATCCAAAGTGGTTAGCTAATACCATCTAGTGGCTAATATTCACAGAAGAAAAACACGTCCGCATCATCTCTTTTGGTCTGGGAACCTCCCTCTCTGACCGTTTATTCTGCGCATGCTCACATTACCTCTTAACGGTGCACGCAGGCACGCATGCTCTAATAATGACGTCACTGTTTGGGCTTTTTAACATGGCTTTGCACTTACATCCAGTAATATACTAAACAATGTGTCACTTTGTACTGAAAAAAGTCAGAGATGGATTTATAGTTCGATTTATAATTCGAATTTATAGTTTGGGACAATTTTTTAAAATTAAAATCGATTTTCACTTTAACATGGCTAATTACGGTAAACAACCTCCACTGCTTCTCTGGGCTCCCGTAGTCCAACTCTGTGCCCCCTCCCCCGGAGAGATGCCTTTCAAGACAGCGAGTGAAAACGCAAACATGGCAGCATGCGCTAATAAGAGTGAGGAGCTAGTTTCCAAAAAATGCCCCATCTCCTCAGTCGTCTGGAAGTGGTTTGTTTTTGCAGCGTCCGACCTCGAGCAAACCACTGTCCGATGCAAAGTTTGTCTAAAGTCTGTCGCAACTTAAGGCAGCAGCACAACAAATTTGTTTCAGCATACAGCACCAACAGCTGACACAAAACACCAAAAAACTGACTGTTATTTTAAGTCTCAAAAACAATTGAGAAAAAAGGTCATGCAGGTGATTCAGGGTACTTACAGCATGATTGGGATTCTGGCTCCTGAACATGTCAGCCTCCTGTCCCACATAGATCTCCTTGGAGGGCAGCAGCATATGATCTTCCAGGACCATCTCCCTCAGAGCCCTGGGAGACAGCTATGTAAGGGAAGAAATTAATGAGAGTAATACCATAAGTGCCTTTCAAAAGACCCCAGGTTGCTTAACAAAAAAGGAAACACTCCACTGATAGCACAGACAACAGAAAAGTAAAAATAGGGATAAAATATACTAATGTAGGCAGAGTGGGTGTAAGGAGGAGTTAATTACCTGAGTAATGTGTTCGGCCTTCACGAAGCAAGCCATGAAGGCCAGGAACAGCTCAAGCTGCCGATCATGGAGTTCGTGAACCAATGTCTGGCTACCCTGTGTATGTAAAACAAATTCTTATGAAATTGATTGATTGCCAACATTGGATATGCATGCACGTGCAGTCAAGTTGCAGTAATTCCAAGCACAACTAACACCCACCTGGAAAACCATGACATACTCCTTGAGAATAGCCAGCAAACCCATGTAGATGCTGAGCCGTAAGACTGTTGTTGTCTCCTCATGCCACAGCTTCTGATATATCCTCTTTTTTCTCTCACGGCCTTGTGGAGTCATGCCTGTGAAACACAATACATATTCCTCCTCATTAGTAACTTCAAAACAAGTATAAGTGCTAATTATTATAAGGGATTCGAACATCAAGTCTCATCACCTTTCCTGTTGAGTTCCTCCTGAACCACCTTGATACGGGCTCTTGCCGCCTGGTTGACGTGGAACTTGGTGTACATCAGTTCCAAAGGCTCCCTATACAGCTCCTTATCTGCAGTGGAGAGGTAGCCATAATAGAGGACTCGGCACGCAGGCATCATGGCATGGGTTGCCATGCTGGCATCGTATGCAGACAGCCAGCGATGAGGAACAAAGCCCCTCTGTGGGCTGGAGGCGGGGAGATGTAGAATCATAGCTATCTCCTTGAGGTACATCACCTAACAAAAGACAGAAAAAGATTTTGAAAGAGACACATACATAGACATTCTACACATTCCATAGTTTTACCACAGTACAGTACAGTAAGGCCAGAAGCAATGGTCTAGACTAGAGCTGCATTTTGTTTACCTGGTCTGGACTCCACTGATGGTCAACCTGGAGATCACTGAACAGCTTCTCCAAGTAGCTGTCAAAGGGCTCTGAGAACTTCTTTGCTGCATTGTGTATATGATGACAGGAGTCCCCATCAATATCGAGCAGGTTGGGACAGTATTGGTGCATCCTGATCTTGAGGCCGGTCTTGCTGCCCCTCATCACAGCACACGAGTCCATCAGCATACTCACAAGGTTATTCCACGGGATGTTGTTTTTCTCAAAGAACTCACAAAGCACCTTCTCTAAAGAAGCAGCATTCACTTTCACAATCTCCAAGGACCCCAAATGCTCCACTATCATCTTCCTCAAGTCTGCATGATAGTAGCAAACGAGCATGGAGAGGATCTTCAACATAAAAAGGTTTATTAGCCATGCAACATTTTACAGGGCATACACTGAAGCAAAAACAGAAGGACTTTGATGGCAATAGCTTATTATGAGACTAACCTTTTTGTTGTTGTTGGAGGTACTCTCGTCTAAATTTGACGTAAAGGGAAATATCTTCATGTTGGAAAAGGTCCTCTCAGAGTAGGTCCGCCCTATACAAAGTCGGACAGATTTGTCACATCACATGCATATCTAATTGGTACAATATAAATCATACAACAGGTAATTCTGGCAACATAGCAGTATATACAGTATAGCAACATTGTAGTTTAAGGAACATGTTTTATGTGTGCAGTTCACTAAAATGGAAATTAAAACACTGAAATAGTATGTAAGAAAGAAAATGTAAATACCTAGACCATGGATCATCTTGTATGAAGCTGCCGTCCGCGACAGCTTCATTCCCTGCAAAGCTGGTTTATCCAAGGCAAGGGTCTGGGCAAGCTCAACAATTACAGGAGCCTTAGAAAATGAGATGGAATGCTCCGCCAAGGTTCCAAGGACCATTGCCTAGAACACAATTATGTAATTAATGTAGCTAGTGTATTCCATGTGTATTCTAGTGTACACTAGCTAGTGTATTCCATGTTTAGGTGATGATGCTGCTCCAGTGACCGGAGCTGATTGTGAATAATAATAATAATGATAATAATAATAATAATAAGAAGAAGAAGAAGAAGAATCATCCTTTATTGATCCTGTGAGGGAAATTTGGTCTCTGCATTTATCCCATCCCAATTAGTGAAGCACACAGAACACACAGTGAGGTGAAGCACACACAGTGAACACACAGAGAGGTGAGGCACACACTAACCCGGAGCAGTGATTATTATTATAATAATAAAAATAACGATCTCAAAGTGCTAGTGTACTCTGTCTATGCTGCCTGTGCTGACTAACAGGCCTTCACCACCTACCTCTACATTTGCTATGCGGTTGGTAACTGGTATGGGGATCTTTCCCTGGCACTGCTGCCTGATTGTTTCTGACACCTGGTTGGCTTGACTCTGGCTTGCTGGATTCACCCTAGCTGATGCTGGAAGGAAGCTGCTGGCAACACTATGAGTGGGAGCTATCATCTGCACCTTCTTCTTATGAACCTCTGTCTTGCAGTGAGCCTGCAGAGCATGGCTGCCTTTGTTAGCATAATTTATCTCTTTGTGGCAGAGAATGCATCTGGCGAATCCCTGCCTGTTGATTTTGACAAACACATCCCCTAGATGAAAGGACATCTCTTGCTCTTTTACTGAGACCTTGCCTTCCAGTCTAAGCCACGACCAGTTCCAGCTGCATTTCAGTCCAGCATCCAGCTGTTTGATAATGGCTGAATCCTTCTACCCTAACACAGTTGTTCTTCAAAAGTAATGTTTAGTTTTAGCACTAACTTCTAGTTTAGCCTTATTGATAGAACGGTGGACCACTTTACCCTTCAGCCTTGTCAGTCCCCTCACCTCACAATGATCCACACGTCCTGGGAAAACAAGTTGTAGAGATTTTAGAAAGTAGCAGTAAGTCCACTAACATTAACCATGTTCTTCTATTAAACATTTACAGTCAAAAACACATGAAAGCATAGGAACAATTGTACACAAATGCAGATTTCACAGACTGATATATACACATGTACATTATATATACATTCATTTCATATTGAATAGTACATATCCCGTTCCTTGCTTCCCCCTCCAGAGGTAGATGTGCACATCTGGGAAATGCAGGATTACCATGGTCATGGATGTCCTGAACATGGTTTACCAGGCTTTCCCACCTGGCTGCTATCCCACCTGGATCCCCATTTGGAGTGGAAGCTGCAGTCCAGTATAGATGATTTATTATAACTGGCCTCCACAGCTTCAGGTCTTCACACTCCCGCTAGAACCTGGTCAGGCACAAACATCACACCGAATGAAAATGTGGTGATAAGAGGTTCCCCAGTTATTAACAGGAACTCTAACGGATTTAAGAACAATTCAATAGACATCAAACCTCACACTGAAAGTTCAGACGTGGTTTAAGATCAGTTTATAGTTTTTTAATAAACAGAGCAGGGAGGGTGACGCGCAGACAGACAGATGAGCACTCAGCGCACATTGGAGAAGTTTGGACGGCACCAGTATGTTAACAGAGACTGCAGTATGCCATTTAGTACACATACTTTACTGGTAAACCTGTAAACCGTAGAGCAGATTATCAATTCAACCTTTGTGTTTTTTGTCCGTGCGCAATATGAGCACTGACACGTTCCCAGACTCGCTCGTATAGCTCTCTCTCTCTCTCTCTCTCTCTCTCTCTCTCTCTCTCTCTCTCTCTCCTGTAAACAAGGTCCAGACTGTTTTAGTTACGGACAAAAAAGTAATCACACATGCCAGTGTAGGCTACTACACCCACACATCACATGTAACTGTAGGTTTATAGCTGATGGTTTCAATTATCCCTGATTTCAAGGGGTGCTGCAGCACCCTTAGCACCCCTCGGCTAGCTACTTACCGCGTCCCTGATGCCATGTCACCGTTAGCTAGAAGGCTTCGATTATATTATTAATAATGATGTATTAAACACACATTATTCTACCTATTGAAATTCGTATATCCACTTATCTGGAGTCATAAAACAAAAATGTAAGACTTACGGCGCTCAGTTCACGTTTACATCGGGCAGCTTCTCTGACAGATCCTTGTTTACTTCTGCCACCGGGAGCCGGGCTGGGGGCGGCTGCTGCTGCCGGTGAAGCTGCAGTTGTCTGTATTGACGGGACCGTCCGCCATCAGTGTCACCAGGTCCTGGCTTCGGTATCCCGTCCTGAACTCTATCATATCGCCGTGCACATAATCTTCCTGCCAAAAATGAGCGCCACAGACGACCGCGTTTTTTGTGACCATAAAGCCCCGTCTCTTCATCTGCTCAAAACGAACCCAGGCACGAAAGCTAACTCTGTGTTTCTTCCTATTTGGGAAACAGTGGACTCGATGTCCCGTTAAGATTGTATTCAGTGCATCCAGCACAAAGTCAACATTTAACCATCTCAATGACTGGTCAAATTTCATGTAATAAGATGGAAGAAACACAATAAACACAATCCGAAACGCCCGCTCTTATTCACTTCCGCCCATACAGCAGAGTCAGAGGACGCGAGTCCCCCATGCTACGTCATATGACGCGAAGTTGAAAAAAAGAGCGTTCTAAACAGCTACACTGAAAAGGGCCACTTTCTCCTCTAAATTTGTGCCTTTTGTGTTGGAGAACATATCAAATCAAGAATTGATTTCTTCTAAAGCCATTATCAGACCATTTTAAGTGTTAATTTACAAAAAATGTAACCTGCAAGTTGCTCTTTAAGGCTCTGACCTGCTGGCTGGTTTGATTTATGCTCCTTGCTGTCTGTACAAGTCTACTGATAACAGGTATGAGCACAACTAGCTATTAAAAAACAGGATGACAGTGTTTATTCTTATAAACATATGTAAGATGGCCTTTTCATTCCCTTGCTGTCATTCTTAGATGTTTATTTTATGTGTCTCTTATTCTCATTTCAAAGTAATAATTGATTGCTTCTTCTAACATGTTGGATTTCAGATCGTGCTGGTGACGGTCCTTATCCACTCCTGAGGATGTGCTGCGGCCACACTGCTCATGTTATGGTAACAGCCAGACTCGTCTCAAGAAAGCCTGTTTCACAGGCCAACTTGCATTTATTGTACGAGGCAATAAGTTGTGTTTGTGGACATTACATTTCAGATGGAAGCAGAATTTCTGAGGAATACTATGACTTCCATCGATATGAAGTTAATTTGACACCTTGACCAACACACTGCCCAGCTAATCTTCAAGGAGTCCCTGCAGGGAGGAAGAACAGAGCAGGGGTATGTTTTATGATGAAGGAATATAACATGATGTTAACTAGATGGTTGAAGCTGTGAAGGGTCTTTGAATCATTAAGAAAATAATCACTTCTGTCAATTATCCATTACAATCATGTGCTTCTATTGATGCTTACAGGACCTAAACAGCAACTTTTTTTGAACACCAACATCTTCATCTGCTATGTTTCATAGCTTCAGAGTGTACCATCAAGTTCAAGAATGGATGGGAAACTTGCTACCACCAGAGGAATGGGGCTGGAGGATCCAAGACTAATGCCTCATTCCTGTACTTGGATGAGAACATGGATTGAACTTTTTTAGTTGTTGCCACAGAGTCAAATACGGCCGTGCCTTAGTGGATAACAATGGTTATTTTCTCTTTTAATAATGGTCTAATTTCCTGCTCTTTATTTGTTTACATAAACATAGTTGGTGGTTTTGTTTGTTTCTGATACTGTAAGCCTGGAAGAAATAAAAGTGTTATGGCCTACCTCCTATTTTGTACATTAAAGTGCTTTCTCTTCTACATCTGTCTCTTGAGTCGTGGTTTGGGTACGTATCGTCTATTTACAGATTTTAATATCAATGACTTGTCTGTTGTGGTTTCCTCTGAAAAATGGATTCCCTTTCACTATAATCTTTAGAGGGCGTTTTCTCAAAATGAGGTTTCCGTTCACTGTGGAGGAGAAATATCCACTTCAGTAACACCTACATAAACTCTTCATTTATGTAAGAAAGGCCTCATTTGCATAGCCTATATAATCATAAAATCTCAAAAACTTGCAATACATTTTTTCTTTGGTATGATGTCACTAATCAACTGGAGAAGTTTCATAGTGATAGCTATTAATTGAAAATTTTACTCAATGTACTTAGAGTGTTGGGCCTTTAATCTGGAAAAAAAATATGTTCCACTCCATCTACGGTAGTAGACTTTTAGTATATGATTCAGGAGGGTATTAGGACCAATTAAAACTATGAGACATTTCTTTTGCAAATTTTTTGTTTTTTTGGGCTAGATTGACTGGGCTATTAGGTCGACTGAAAGTGAGATTGAGACAGCGTCTCCAGCATGGCGAATTTGCAGGCTTTAAAAGCCCCCTTCAGTAATGTGAGTGGCTGGTTTGGCTAAACATGGCTTCATAGATGTTTTCGACTAAAACACATCTGCTTCTCATACACATTCATATTCATGCATACGCTTGTGCAAGCCTGATCCCAACTTTCAGATAGCTTTATCTGTAATCCCCTCTTCAAAGCTGATACTGAGCAGTAATTGCCCCTGTTTAAAAGGGGGGCTGAAATGAGCGTTGCACCCTCCAGTGACAATGGAGTTGTTTGCTGCCTGTAATTGCATTTCCAGCGCAACATTCGAAAAGGGCCCGTCAGCTGTAGAGTGTGCAAGTAGAGTGTATTTACACAACAAATTACCCAGGAGAGTGAGATACAGGACGGGCAAGGAAAGACAAGACTCACAGATACAATACTGCTGCAGGGTGGTAGAGAGGGGGTGTTGGGGCCCATTTTTGAAAGACAGTGGCCCTCCTGCGCAGATTTGGGCGTAGAAATCATCGTACGACAGGGTCCATGTGGGACCTATGAAATGTGCGTATCTGGCAGGTTACAGGGTACGCATGACCAGGTGTTGATAAATGTGGTGACTGAAAACAATCGTCATTTAAATATCACCCCCCTATATATTCACGGTTCAGCTGTCCTCGCCTCCAGAGTTTACGACATGGAGGTATGTACTATGACTAAGAAGAGAAACTTTTCTGAGATGGAAGTTGACATTATCACAAGAGAAGTGGAGAGGAACAAAGTTGTGTTGTTTGGATGCCTAAGAAGTGGAATCAAAGGGCGTCACAAAAACCACATCTTGAAAGAAATCACTCCCACAGTCAACAGCGTTGGTGTAGACAACCAAACTCCAGCTGAGGTTTGAATATTTAATTTCCTGATCCGAGAAATGTAACTTGGGTATTCTAGGCCAGTGGTTCCCAAAGTGGGGGTCGGGACCCCCTGGGGGGTCGCGAGACACTGTTAGGGGGGTCGCGAGATTCCTACAAAAACATTTAAAAATGGAAAATGGTTTAAAATGACATATCTCAACCATTAATTTGAAAATATAGACAACAATATGGTGGTGTTTGGGCTATTGTGTGGTGTTCTAATGCCAGTGTTTGGAGAGGCCTAATTGTGTGCGTGGCTGTGTGCAATGTCGAATGTTTTAAGCACCTCTAGGGACAATGGGGGTCCCCAGTCTCTAGCACCGCTATATTGGGGGTCGCGGGCTGAAAAGTTTGGGAACCCCTGTTCTAGGCTACATTATAATCACAATTCTTTACATTCAGGTTGAAAAAAAGGGGTCAGACTTGAAGATCGAAACAAAAAAGCGTATTTCCGCCTTCAAAAGAAGCAGCACCCAGACTGGAGAAGGCCAGCTGGACCCAAGCCTAAAATTATCACAGACCAAGGAGCGAGTGGCTAAGCTCATCGGTTCAGCCTCAATTTCAGGCATAAGTGGCGGGGGAGACACAGACAAACCTGCACCTGTGTCACCTGTGTCTGAGACTGATAATGGTAAATATTACATGGCCCAGATTAGTTTTTGTGGCTGTAATTTAAATTTGCTCTGTCCATATGAAAAAAATTAATTACACAGTTGCAAAGTTTATTGATATAATTTTATTTATGTTCCAGATGATTCACCACCAGGCACCAGCGGCCTCCAGCTGTCCGCTGCACAAACTGGCCCTAAGAGGGAGGCAACTGGTGGGCACGCAGCCTCAGTTTCCCGTGCTGAACAACCACCACGACGCTGGGTCCTTACCGAAGACGTTCTGGTGAGACAGAGACATGTCGATCAATGACTGAGATAAATCACCCTCTACTTGCAATTAATGATGCATTACAAGGGATAAATGAAAACCTGAAACGTCCTACAATGCCCGAACATTGTGTGATGTCAATTTCTCAGTTGGACAACTTACTTGTCAAGCATAAGAATTTGACACTTACATTTTAGAAGCGCTGTATTAGGTCCTGTCTCCGTTTTACAGCCCCCCAGATGTGGCTGGCCACGCGGCAGAACCCCATACGCTTAATCTATTTCACACTGTTTTTGCGGCCTGTACAGCAGAGTTCCCCACGCTGTTCTAAGGCAGAGCCATCTCCCCTAAAGTAGCCCGATGCAGCGCTCCACCATGGACTGTGTGCGCATTGTTGAATCTGCGCTCCTGCTCTGTTGCAGGGTTTGCCAGTGGGGTTACCGGGTAATCTGAGAGGGTATGTTTTGTCACCTAGTACATGAATAACACCAACCAGTTAGAAACAGAAATACCTGAAGAATTTGTATTTAACGCAGCACTCAACCAGGAGATGACTCCGGCACTGCAGCTTTCCCTCCTCCAGCCGTCTCCCTACGCTGCTATTCTGCACGATAAAGAAGTAGTGTATCCCCCCGGGGCTACCACGTTTAGCAGAGAGAGCCTGGCATTGCAAATTATCTGCACGTTTACTGAATGGTGGTTTTTGCGATTGATGTAGGCATAATCATTCATGGATGGTGGCTTCAGATGCATATGGGTAAAATCAATTGCACCAATCACATTAGGACACCCAGCAATCTCAATTAATGACAGATTGCTGAGGATCATTGTATGGAAATCTAATGTATTGTGGAGAAAGTGACTTTATGGCTGCACACACGGCTGGCATCATTCTACTGATAGTTTGCTGTGATATACAGTCCCTCCAGGATTTCGCGGATTTTTCGGGGGATTGTTGCGGCCTAAAATGCCTGATTTCGCGGCAGCTTTTCAAAAAAATTGCAATGCATGTTGCAATGTTTTTAGACATTTTTTGCAATTAAATTGCGGCAGGAAGCAAAAATTGCAAAACTAGTTGCGATTTTTTTCATGTAAAAAATAGAGAACTATTTAATGGCTCTTGAGCAGAGCCATTTACTTTGTGAAGTTACATATTCCTCTGCCTCACTCAGTGACGTCTCTCTCTCACACACTTGCACTCTTCATCTGATTTCATTACACATCCAAATTAATATTTTGCCTTTGGCCCCTGTGTCCACCTAGCGTTTTTTTTCTCAAGGCCAGCGCCTTTTTTCAGTTGTTTTTAATGGGTAGAGAGCGTTTGCAGCTGAAAGCAGCCGTCTGGATGAAAAGCGCAGCTCCCAGCGTCTTTTTTACAAGCGCTCTGGCGTTGTTGTGCAGCCGAGCGGTCAAGTTGAAAATCTTTTAACTTTTCACAAAGGCGCTGTTGACTTCACGGGTGCTCTTTTCAAAATGTATGATATTCCCCGTATTTTAGCTTCCTACGGATCGTATCTTGTACCCACATCGTCTTTGCTCCGTGTCTGCTGGGTTAAATAACGATCTCAAATATACAATGTGCAGTAAAAAGTAACGGAGCAGTGTCTGCCACACAGCGGCCTTTGTCAACAAACTGTTGTCATAGAGACAGGACGGACCTGCAGCGCTTTTCTTCTGAGTGCCTTTTCTGCCCGGAAAAAACGCTAGGTGGACACGGGACCTAAGCTTTTAAACCACGTTAAACATTTTATGACTTTTTATTCCTAACTATTTTCATTAATCACCAGTCACTGTGTCCTGTATGCGGTCCGCGCGTTTCAGTCATTCTCCTTGTGTGTTTTGCCGTAGAACAATGACTTTTATTTGTGTTCAACCACATCATTGCACGGGGTGCAAAAAAGTTTACTCCTGCTTCCGTGCAGAACAACGGGGAATTGCCCTGCACTGTCCTGTAATTTTTGTAGGTAAATATGCAACGTTTGTGTCGGACATGTCTGCATCTGCATATAAACAAGGAAGTGAGTTCTGTCAATGGTCACTAAACTTTGGTGACGTATGGCTCGCCGTTTTCGCGGTGGACTGCTATGACTGGTAAAACTTGTGGGGGGGGGGGGGGGGGTTGGTAAAATTTGCAGAAAGGTTGTGGTGATTGGACAAAATTGCAAGGTCGCCCAGAATTCATTTGCGTGAATTGGTGCAATCGCAACATCGCTTAGTAGCCACTCATCACTCTCCATGAATAGATCTCTGTGGACCTGAAAAACCCTCTCTTGTCTTAGGGGCGCATTGAGGTCCTCTAACAGCTAGATCTGCCATTGCTGAGACTTGATGACTATCAAAACTCTTATTTAAATATGTGACTGCATAAGCATCTAACCTACCACATAGCAGACAGGTTAACCGACGCATTGCTTTCAATTAACTTTAATTATTGTCATTTGGTCACATGTAGCCTGGCCTAAGTCTGCTGTGCGCAATTCCGCACAAGGCAATGCAGTGAATACACTAATATTTTAATTGTCCAAACATGCCAATGAGTTATGATCGTATGTTAATAAATATTTGGTGTTACAGTAAATGGTTAGCTGTTACACACAAACACACACACACAGTTTTTCTGTTTGAATGTATAACACACAACTAAAGAAATCAATTCAAAGCTCACGCTGCTAAACATGATTTAAAAAGCAATATAGCCTACAGGGATCATTTGAGGTGGAGCGTAATGTAAAATACACTTTAGATTACATATCTAATTTTACTATAAATCCAACTGGTTGATAAATCTGTGAACCTCTGTCCGTCTAAACAGACACCGCACTAGTTTTATCTAATTATTATCCGACAGGGTCAGATTTGCTGCACAGCAGGTCCACACTGATTTGAAAACGTGCATACACGTGCTGAGACCTAGAGTAAGATTTGAGTGTATATTCTGCTCACATCCAGTTTAGTAAGGGCCAAACTTTGCGTGGAAATGACAACCATTTTTCTGTCGTACGTACATTTGATAAGTGAGGCCCATTGAGTTTAGAGAGGGAATCATCTCACTGCATGGTCGTGTGTGCGTGTGACTAATTGACCCTGATTAAGACCAGGTGTGTGTGTGTGACTAATTGGCCCTGATTAAGACCAGGTGTGGGAAGCTTTTATATGTTCTGGGGTTCCAGTGCTCTGTGCTTACTCTTTATCTCACCTTCAGAGGTAGTGAGAGGTTCGCTCAGTGTTTTCTCGTCGGCTGTATGTGTGTTCGAGTTCGTATAAGCGTCACAAGAACCTAACTGTGATATGCTCACCATTTCCAGTCTCTCTGAGTGTAGTTTGTGGTTCTTGGAAAGCCAGTCATGCCTTTCCTACCCCATCCTTGTGTGTTCTCTTTTAAAAGGCCTCCCTGGCAGACATTGTGCTTTCGTTAAGGAGTGTTTCCTGAGTCTTTCTGATAACTGACCCCCAGAATTTCCCCTCGGGGATTAATAAAGTATATAAAATTAAAACAAATTAAATGCCCACATACTCCGTGCGTGCCATGGTTTTGCACCGTCGGATGGAGTATGTGGGGATTGGGGGGTTAGGGTCCATTTGAAAAGTCCAAAAAAACTTCCCTCTGTCCACTTTTCATTGAGCCTGATGAAAAATGGCACAGGGTCAAGGAAAGGTTTAATCAAGGTGATATGGGAATCTGACTGCACTTACACTAGGCAGATGTTACTGATGTCAGTGAAGTTAAACCTTTGATGGCTGTGGTAACTATGATGGAGGCAACTGACAGAATCAGCTGAGAGGAGGGAGTCTGATATGGAGTTAGATGAGTCTCAATATTCATGAATGCACACAGAAGGATTCACAAATGTGTTTTGTGATTTATATATAAATGACTCTATCCACAAATATATGTTTCAATGCACACAAATGTAAAAAAAATCCACAAATAAAAAAAAAATTCACAAATGTATTTCTGATTCACACACAAATATTTGTTGTTTTATATATATTTAATAGAAATCCACAAATATATGATATATACATATATTTTAAAAACATATTTGGATCTGGTTACATTTATATACAAACTGTTCAAACTGCATTTACAAACTGTTTGTCTTGTGTGAAACTCACTGCATTTTGAGACTCCCCTGCCGTGGTTCGATTCACAAATGCATTTTTTTCAACAGGGAATTGTCTGTAGCCTATCAGATGTCTCCTTCCTATTCAGCCAATCACAGTAGTGTAGATTCGAGGGTATGTTTTAATGTGATCACTAAGCGTTACATCTGTGCAGACAGCGATTAGCCTAGCTGTCTGATTCAAGTCATCTTTGTGCTACTTTGACGAGTAAAATTTTCTGTCTGACATTTGTCGGTTTTAACTTACTTTGTGACCCCGCAAACTCTTAGCTAGTGTTATACGAGTAGCGTATGCCTGGGGGAAGTGCATTCACTTCATTAAAGTTGGCCGTTTTTAATTTTTTTATCTTACCCGTCACGCTTATCCCGCAAAATGCCTAAAAATGTATATAAATCTTTGACTTTAGATCCTCTGTTTAATCCATTTTTTGGTTAGTCGTCGTGATGTACATTTGTATCTCTCCTTTTAGTTTACAGTCTGCCCGATCGATTAAACCCCAGGGGAAAGTGACATCTTTTTCAAACTGCATTTCACTGAAGCTAGAAACACCTGATAATAGTTAAGTGTAGCTTTGACGATGATATTTCCGTTTGTGTTTCCGTTTTGCGTGTTTATCCTACAGCAGAGTTTATCCGGGGCGACGAGGCTACTGCGGCGGACGCGGAGGGGGCAGCGGCGGGCATGATCAGACTGTGCAGTTCGGGTGCCAGGGGCCCACGGTGTGTGGCGGCCTGACCGGACGCATCCTCTGGGAGATCGAACACGAGGGGCCGCTCAGGCCGCATGGGCTGGGGCAGCAGACCTCGGGCAGGCGCCAGCTGCTCCTCCGCCGTCTGCTTGGCCCTGGCACCGCCGCGCACAAGTCTTCTGTCATCATGCCCTTGGTCCTCTCATTGTGCCTGACAAGGGAAAAACATTCAAGCGCAGAGGTCATCAACAGCATCTTCTGTCCACAATCAATCGGTAAATGCCAACACGACAGACCAAAACACACAGGTCTTACCACTGCATGAGCGTCCGCTTGTTCACCTCGTACAGCTGGACGGGGGCGGCTGCCAAGAGGACCCTGTGACTCAAAAAGTTATCCCTGATAACATTGTAGTCCCTCATGACAGCCTGCCAGCGGTTCACCCGGGTCCCCGCGATGGTGCGTCCCTCGTAGTGGATGCGGCAAAGCTCCAAAAAGATGGCCTCCACGATCCTGCTCACCTTCAGAGACAGTGCTGCACCGGAGCCCTTGCCCAGGAAGGAGCTGAACAGAGAGAGAGAGAGACAGACAGACTGACTAACCGCTCAAACAAACAATCCAGACACTGGAATATCACACGGAGAGCCTAGTCAATATATAAACACTTACAGAACGGTGCTGTCGAGCCCCACGATGTTCTTGTGCTTTGAAGGGCCCGCTTGGAAGCGTCCCTTCAACAAGCGGTCCTAGTGGCGAGGCGGAAAGGAGACAGGCGCCTTGTCCCTGTCGGACAACTTGTCCCACAGGGTGACTATCTCCCTCACCTGCCGCTGCGTCACCCAGCCCTGGAGACGCAGCCCCACCAGACGGACGGTGCGCTGGTAGCTGTCGGGGCCGACAACATCCTGTGGCAGACACAGAGGGGGTTTAGAAAAAATTGTAACAGAGACAGGCTTTTGCTCGAGGACGCGACGACAGATCCGGTTAAGTTACCTCGAGGTGCCACACGTCCAGACGCACCACCAGCTGGTCCCACTCCACGAACATGGCTGAGACCTAAAGGAAACAAACAGAGAGCGTTTGGCTGTCAATCCACAAACGAGTCAAAGGCAGATTTATTTTTTCCAGACCCCACTCGGAGCTCGGTCCGCACCTTGCATTGTCCGAGGGCGGCGCAGCAGTCCCGGTCGACGTAGATGACGCGAGGAGGGCGCTGACCTGCTTCCCTGTAGCACCGCATGAGACCGGCCGCCATGGGCAACAGACCGCCCCTTGGAGTCGGTGAGCACGGACATCAGCACCTGCCCGTGCTCCTTGCCCACGTTGGTAGCCTAGACGGCGGTCCCGGCGGCCTCCCCCGCAAGCTTCTTGGTGATCTGCGGGGAAAAGTACAGACAGACGCAAAAATACAGTCACACAACAGCCCGCCTGC
This sequence comes from Tautogolabrus adspersus, assembly GCA_020745685.1. Taxonomy (NCBI): domain Eukaryota; kingdom Metazoa; phylum Chordata; class Actinopteri; order Labriformes; family Labridae; genus Tautogolabrus; species Tautogolabrus adspersus. Next base: position 15,706,641 of record CM036551.1, on the reverse strand, counting down.
GCGTCCACATTTTCCCCATGCCCCGATTTCGTCACCACATTATGCTTGCCTTCTTGGTCGAATCCATCTTCAAGATATCACCAAACACCGACGTTATCCTGGCCTTTGTCTCATCCAGTCGTGGGAGGGCCTACCTGACATATACGGACAGCAGCCTAGCATAGGCGGGACCGTCACATCCCGCGTCGGGGCTGCACCCGGGACTTCCAGCTTGCGGAGGACCGACAAGTAGGCCAAACTGCGCGTTATCCACTGCTCGGTGTGCTGCTCGATCAGGGTGGCGCGCAGGCGAGACACACTGTTGCCGACAGTGCACTCCTTCATCTGGCAGATGGCCAACTTGTCGCAGGACAGCCTGTGGAGAGAAGCGTAAAAACACAGACAGCTGTCAAACACTCAGTTTCTCTGACAGCTGTCAAACACACACGCGAGCAGTCACCGTCGAACAAAGCGTGTGTGCATGGCTGTCATTTATCTGCTTACTTGTAGGTGAGGACGGCTGGGAATTGCCGCTGGTGGGCTAAATGCAGCTGGGCCACGATGTCCTGCGCCCACACCACGTACTTCTTGCGACATGAGCAGCATTCCAGGTACTCCGTGCCCATGAAGTTCCAGCTGCTCATGTCGAGTACCCTCCTCACGGTCTTGTAAAGACCGGCGCCGGTCAACCTGCGCCTACAGTTGGGACACACAAGCCTGTATGCCCACATCCTGTAGGGGGCCCACAGGAAGAACCGGCTGAGGAAGAAGGCGTGGGACGAGGTGGGCGTCTGGGTGTAGAGGGGCCTCACCTCTGGGGGGTTCCACCACAGATGCAGCTGGCTGGTGAGCACTGTCACCCCTCTGCCGTCCTTGGTGAACAGTGCCCTGCCCAGCCAATCGTGGTCCTGCTGAGGGAGGAGGTTCCTCCAGGGTACTGGCAGCAGCTGCAGGATAATACAAAATTCTGTCAGTATAAAGATAAAAATGTAGGCGGCTCACATGAACAACTTCATTCACATCAGATCTCTTTTAACCTGTGCGCCGACACTCAGGGCCGGAGGTGCAGACAGTCCCGGTCCCTGGACTGCTAGAGCTGCTGCTGCTGCTGCTCCTCCTCCTCCTGCTGCTGCCGGTGGTGGTGCTCCTCCTCCTGCTGCTGCTGCCGGTGCTCCTCCAGGAGCTGAAAAACACAGACTCTGTGGTTCTAACTCTGTTATAGCTCACGAGTTCACGGAAACTTGTTGCAACGACGAAATACTCACACTGGTCTACCTCCTCGCTGGCTTCCAGGAGGAGCTCGTCTGGGATTTCCCCGGATGCTGTGCCTACGTGTGCAAATGAAAAACAATTTATGCATGGTGTGGCCTTATAAATTTGAGCTAGAACTCGTGCGCCTCCACTCTTGAGCTGCGCTTACTCGATGGAGCCGGTTGCTGCACCACGTGCGGGGCCTGAGGAGGCGCAGCCGCGACCTCCTGGTCTCGGCCCCGCACGTACACCTGCAGCCGGCGCATCCGGGAACCCTCCTTGGTTGTTATCCTTAGCCACTGCAGGTAGCTACAAACACAGAGAAAAAAAAGACAGGGCGCACCGTTAGTTCATGTTACCAGCATTCGTTGTCTCCCTCCCTCCCTCGCAGACAATCAACACACAACCACGTCTGATGTACGTCGCTTTGGATAAAAGCGTCTGCTAAGTGAATTGTAGAATTGTAGAACCACTCCCCTGTTAGCAATACCCACGTCGTAGTCTCCTAGCTGCCTTCCTCATATAAGGTCTGGTACGTGCAGTCGCCGTGCATACCTAACCCCACCAGCGAGCCATCCATGCCCCTCACCGACAGGGCGCCCTCACACACCCTGCGCTCCTGGATGACAGCTGTCATCTCAGGGAACAGCGTATGTGGCCAGGGCATCCTTGCTAAAGGCGAGGGGCGACTGTGACGTGTCACCACCTTCGCGCTCTCTCTGATGGGAGACGAGAACGCTGCAGGCGTAACCCACGTCGTGGCTCAAGAGCCACTTAAATGTTTGCCCCCGGTATTGGCCAAACTGGAGCTCACTGGCACTGAGCAACAGTTTGTGGCTACCGGGGTCACCTCCGGCCTCCAGGACACGTGCCTTCGCCTCCTCGCTCACCTTGCTGGCCCACTTAACCGTCCACGCCACAGCCTTCCCTCGCTGTTTAAAGGCTTGGGCCAGCTGCAGCGCCTCAGGAGAAGGCCTAAGGATGAGCTCGGAGGACGAAAGGCTCATTGTCCTGAAGAGGGGCTTTAAATCCATTCTGCAGAGTAAAGACAATAATGAGTACACTTGTATGGATAATGCCTTTTTCGTTTTAATGGAGGAAAAGCACTGCTAAAAATACCTTCAGAAAATGCTACTTAAATTAAGAATGTATGATTAACCACACATTGACTGACCAAAAACACAGTACATGCAGCTGAATGACAATTTATAACATTTCAAAAGTTAAGATTAAAGAAATCTGAATGAAAGTTGTCTGTTACATGTTTTTATTGATATAAATATGCTCACTATTAATGTAACTTGGATAGATTTTCATCATAGCATTTTAACAAACCTGTTGTAACAGCCCCGTACCGTAACTGCCGTCGAGTGCGTTTCGACGGAGAGAAAAAGGAACAAAAAATGGCTAAACATGATTAAAATGCTATTTCTTGTAATGTATTTAGGTTTGTATTCGTCATTCTTTATCACTTTCACTGAGTTTTCAAAGTACGTCGACGGACTGAATGAATGAATGAAGTTCTACGCTAGCTGTTCCTTAACAATAAATACATTTAATACGAATGAAGATAGCACCAGCGTTAAATCAAAGTATTATATCACAAAAATAGACAATGCAACTTCAATTAGTTATTTTTTAACATATTTAGGCCAACACCGAGCCACGGCCGAGTTACGGCCAATTTAGGCTAACTAGTTCTAGCAAAGAAAACTTCAGTTTAGCCTCTTTTCTTCTCGGAAAATGACAAATAAAATATATACTGCTGGTAATAATAAGTGAATTAAATCGTAATAAATACTTTGCAATGAGGAGAACTAAAAGGTCCTGTTAGTAATAAGGCACTCACAAAATACGGGTTCTGCGGAAAGTCCGTGGTCTCGACGATGTCCAGATGCAGAATGAGCTCCGTGACCGCTGCAGAAGTCAAGAGGGAAGGCCAGAAGCAGACAGCCAATCAGAGGAGCTAGGAGCTAAGTAGAACAGTCGAATGAAACATTGCGAACATTTCGAGCGTTTTCTTTGGCTGGCGCTAAAAGTAGAACAAGCCAATCAGAAGCTGCGATGGCTTGGGCGGGCTATTCGAAGTAGGATCAAATGTAGAACAGGCTAGCAGAGATGATCCTGCCCCCAGGGCCGTGTCTGCTTACTACCTGCTGCTGTTCAGTAAAAGTGATAGTGATAGTTGAGAGCTACAACTTCAGTCCTGGAGCTGGAGCAGACCAGTCTCCCCTGTGCGCTCTGACCAAGGTTGGAACGCAGGAAAAGATAACACTAGTAATGTAGTGTTATCTTTTCAAAATAGATGTTGGCACTGTTAATTCTTATAATGGGGACGTGAATGGTGTTATTTGGATGTTATAGGTTGTCAACGTGATTACGATAGTAAACAATGAGTCCTAAAGCCCCCAACACATCGGCAGAAATATCACCAGTTTATTCAACACCTGTTAATCCGTCACACCAGTGAGACAGTATGTTAATACATAACCACACACAGTCATTATACCAACCATGATAAACAACTTTCCATCTATAGCACGACAATATCAAAGACTATTTGTACTCGTCAAAATAGCATTTTATGACTTGAATCAAACAGCTAGGCTAATCGCTGTCTGCGCAGATGTAACGCTTAACATACCCTTGAATCTACACTACTGTGATTGGCTGAATAGGAAGGAGACATCTGATAGGCTACAGACAACTCCCTGTTGAAAAAAATGCATTTGTGAATCAAACCACGGCAGGGGAGTCTCAAAAATTCCACACACAAATGCAGTGAGGTTCACACAAGACAAACAGTTTGTAAATGCAGTTTGAACAGTTTGTATAGAAATGTAACCAGATCCAAATTTGTTTTTAAAATATATGTATATATCATATATTTGTGGATTTCTATTACATATATATAAAACAAATATTTGTGTGTGAATCAGAAATACATTTGTGAAACATTTTTTTATTTGTGGATTTTTTTTACATGCTGTGTGCATTGAAACATATATTTGTGGATAGAGTCATTTATATATAAATCACAAAATACATTTGTGTATCCTTCTGTGTGCATTCATGAATACTGAGACTGATCTAACTACATAGTCTGAGGAGGGAGTCTGTCCACCTTTGGAGGAGGTTGAGACGGAGGGATTGCTCAAACACAAGACTTTCTGGTGTTCATGTCAGCAATTAAACTTTCAAAACACAGCCTGCTTAACTGTTATCCAAAATGTACTTAAAGCTTATTAAAGCTTCTGTTTGGGCTCATACACTGATTATAATTGGATTAAAAGACGTCCTTCAAACAAAGATTATGTCACTATGTTAGAAGATGTTGTTCAGTATCAAGGCCAGTAAAAGCTGACCCTCAGTCAATTACGATTCTCTTAATTAATACAAATCTTTTATAATCACTTGTGATAAAGGATGAAATCAGTCTCTGCGTGTCAAAAGTGACACATGGTAACTTGAAGAATAACACAGTCAGTCTCTATGATCCCAGATACTCATCACAAACAAAAAGGTCATTATCTCTGCCTATTACCTCTGAATGTGTATCACATCACACGTGTCTCCTTTTAACACGACGTGTCATTGAGAGGTAAATTGAACTGATTCAGTCAGAGGAAAGAGCCTTCACTCCTCCAGGACAGTGTGCTATCAAATTTGATCACATTTCACAGTTGGAGAGAGAAAATAATTTTCTTTATAACATCTTTGTTCAATACCGAGCTGTCCAATTACTGAAATGAGGTGAATGCATGACTGTGTTTCACACAGATTCTTCTGAACTCTTGCCACCTTCTGAAAGACACTGTAAATTATTGGAATAAATTGACTGAACAGAATCTGTACGTTAAGGTAAGAAAGGAGATTCGATAAAAAAGTAGGCCTCAGGGACACCAAACACGCTTTGGGAATAAACTGTCTTCATATGCAGACACATGAGGTTAATGATGAATAATTAACTATTTGTTTTATTTAGCCAAGTTATAGCTTGTTGTTTTTTTTCCTTTGTCTTTTCATAAATGGCATTTCATTTTTACAGGTGGGATTTATTTAAAGCAAAACGTCAAAGAGCCTCAAAGAGTTTTGTTTGGTCAGTTTAAAAACATCCAATAAAGAGAGAATGATCAGATACTGTAAAACAAATAAACGGATAAAACATGCAAGTACCCCCATATTTAGTTTTGGAAATCACCCAGCAATAACATTAGATTTGAATATCAATGGTCTGGAAACTATGGCTGTTTTCCTGATGAAATCATGCATTTTATATCAATCTTTACCTTCCCGACTTCCTCCTTTATATTTAAGGCTGTTTATCGGCCCTGACATGAGCCACGGCGAGCATGAGCACTGTTGGCACCATCTGCTGAGTAACGATAGCCGCCTCCATTAAACGTTTATAATGGCACTGCTGAGTGTGTGGAAGAGTGTGTGTCAACAAACACGATTCTTGATTAAGTTGACCTTCAGAAAAAGAAAACTCATCTCTGCTGGGAGTATGAACTCTGTGTGTGAGGAGACAAAAGTGTGAACAGACACAAGATAACATTTTATATTAAGATAATACCAATTCAACTTTTAAATATTTGGTCCAAAATATGTAAATGTGTCAATGCATACTTAGCTCGCAGCTCAACTTGGGGTTTTCGCAGCAGTTCACACCCAGCTGCTCTTCGCTGCCCCATGTGTGACGTGCACAGCGGCAGAAATCTACAGATCCATAAATAAAACCATTAAACAGCGGTTTGCCCTCCCGCTACCACACTGCACCACTACGGAATACATACGCGTTTATTTTCCCCTCTCTAGAACCTTGGTGAGTGGGAGTGAAGAAGAGGGGGGTGACATAAGAGGAGGGAGAGGAATTTAGGAGAAGGAAAGGAGGGGTAAAAGGGCAGAAACTGGCAGCAACATTATGTAGAAAGGTAAAGCTGAGGAAGAGAGAGAGACTTAGAAACGCGTAGGTAAGGATATGAAAGAAAAAGCAACATAAAAGGAGAATAGATTAACTTTATTTGGCCTGAAACGCTGACAGAGTAACACAAGGTGAGAGTAGGAACACAAAAACAAGCAGGAGGGAGAAGAAAAGAGAAATACAAAGATAAGAGAAGGTGAGGGTGTGTTTGCCATCTTGAGAAGCAGAAGGAAAAGGAGAGATCTTGTCGTAGATATGTCCGCCTCTGGCAGGGACACATAGGTAAGACCTCACTGAACCAGCTTTGTCAGACACTTTATCTGTTTGACTACACCATGAAGCACATTTCTTTATCCTCCTTTTGAAAACAATCCTTTCCAGTATTTAGAATGTTTCCTGAATACTAAAACTCTCACTGAAGGCTTGAGCTGCAGCGCTTCACCTCAGCTGCAGAGCAAAACTTTCAAAAGGCAATCCTGTCAACATGTTATCAGATTTGTTGTTTCGGAATTTCAAATGTTTCTCGCCCCAATGTTTTTTTTTTTTAAAGCTACACAATGGGATCCAAACATCTGGCCTATTGTCGCAGGCTTCTGTGTTTTCTGTTGCTTTAAATCGAACACAATAACATGCGTTCTTGTTTCAAGGCTTTGAAAGAAAATGACGCAGAGTTAAATCCAAAAAAGAGTCTTAGAGTTATGGGAACCAACTGCACATGTATATGAGCACGTCCATTGCAACAGTTAATCAGCATATATAGAATAGATTGGTGTACACAAGCTCACACAGACTATGTGGGGAAGAGCTGGTTTGTGGATGACAACCATTCCGATTTGTCTATGATCCGAGCCTTAAAACATCATGACCAAGCAAGTTTTAACACATGCACAATTACAAACACTGCGGCTGTGCCAGAAGCCATAACTCAGACTGTGTGTCGCTGCAGGATGAAGGCTTTTTAATATTAACCTGTCAGATTAGAGAGGGCCGAGTCACAAACAAATGACTCTTTTCTGTATTCCCCCCTCCCTTCAGGTGTAGCAGATGATACAACTTTTTCTCTCTCAGAATATGTATGTCTCTATGTAAGAATATAAAACTTCACTTTGTGGAAATATGCAGGTACAATTTAAAAGTTCAACAAAAACTGAATCGGTAACACTTTAAATACAGGTCACAATATTCACCGTGAACTTGTTGCTTTTTAGCATGATAGTGTAACGGCACTTCTTGGGTGATGTTAATTAATCCTTGGTTGTCTTGCCGTCAACTATAACACTACACATACTGAATAAATGCACCTTCGGGTGTGGGTAAGCAAAAGGCAACCTTAAAGGCAAAGTGCATCAAATCAAACAGTTACTCTTGCAGTGGTATGCAAAGTACAAAATGTAAATATAAATGAAATTAGCATGAAATCAAATAATGTTTATCATCTCAACCTGAGAAACATAAAGATCTATAAAATAAAACTTTAAGAAAATAAATCTCATCTCCATCTTACAATAGTTACAGTAGTAGCATACTGGCTGCTTATTAGTTGTTATTAATCACTAATTCTACATGACCATTGTCTCTAGCTAAAAGGACATTAACTAAGAGTTTGCTCTCAACACCCTCCTAATCACTGCTTATTGATAGTAAATCTTAATGCTTTGCTTAGTATGACCCTTTTTATAAGGTAAGAGTTGTGTTAACACTTAATCAGTCACATGCATGTCAAGATGTTTCCAAAAAACAGTAAGTGTGTTTGACTTTTTGCTGACTTCTCTTATTGACACTATTACATGCCTAATGCTTTCACATGAAACACTCCAATGAACCCTCCTTCTGAATGCAATTCTCATAATGATACAACAGAGCATGATTTTTGAAGCTTAAATAACGGTTGATGATGATGATGACTTGAATACATTGTTTTAGAAATTCCGCAACTAACTCCAAGACATGCAAAACTAAAAAGCATCCGTTGATCCATGTTTGTCAGCATTATCAATGATGCCTTCAAAACCTGTTGCATTAACTCCACACAACCTAAAAGCTCCTCACAGGAGCTACATGTGCAAAAAATAATGCAGGACTTTTGCATCCCACCTGTAGGACTTATTGACTTCATGCAATAATTGTGTGTTTAAAGCTGGCGGAGCTGAATATATCTCTAACTCTGCAAGATTTATTACTAAACAGAGCCAAACATTATAATCAGAGTAAATAAATCCAGATAGCAGAGTGTACCCCAGCCTCCAAATACTGTAACTGCAGGCATTTACATTCCCACTTAGGCACACCAATGATCTAAAGACTGCTGTGTTAAAGCTGAGCATATCAGTGGTGTCCAGGAGGTAACTCCTCTGACCCTCTCATGGCTGTGAAGACTCAATGACGTCTCTTTATGTCAGATAAATGTTACAGTTGTTATTTGCTCTAGCCGACTCACTTCTTCTCATTTTCTGCAGGACAGAGCCAGGGCAAAGGAAAGCACACGAGCGGAGGAAATCAGCAGGGAAAAGTAAAGGTTAGGGCTTCTTAATGCAAATAAAATGGCAGAGGTCTGAAAATGTTACTGCGAGCAAAACCAATCAACGACTATGGCCTGGGTGACTGGAGCCTGGCCGTGAAGAGCACACTCTGGGTTTATGTGCCCAGGCATGACCAATCAAGAGGGCAAAGAACTCACCCTTATTTTGCATAATTGTTGGTATCAGCAACCCACTTTGAACTTCTTAAGAGAGGGAAAAAAAAACGTTTTCAGTCAGAGCCTGCCACAGCTTATGCTACAAATATTTAGGTTTATAGAAAGTGGAACTTACAGCAGGATGCATGTTTGATGTAGAGAGTACATAAGGACATATTTAATGCATTATGCTGACCGTTACTGACCCAGCTCTCATTCACATTTAATCTCCTTAAACCCCAGACTAAAGCAATAATCTACCTCACTTCTACCTTTGCATTTAGAACTAAAAACATTAAAAACAGCCTGTGGTAGAAGCCTGAGGGTAAGTGCTAAAGACCTGAAAAAGATTTACCTTTCAGGGCTTTTATTCACTTTGTCTGTTTTAACCTCTCGTGAGAACTGAACCGTTTTGTGAGCTTTAACTTTATGATCAAGCCAAAGAAAAAGAAAGATGTCTCTGCAGAAAACTGAATTTACACAGTGTGGGGTTCATTTGGAGGTCAACATTGAAAAATAAAATGTAAGGGCCCTCCACGGGCACGGGACTTTTAAGGAAATTAAAGATTCTACCATAAATATTCTCAGGAAATGAATATGAACAGTTTGCAAAACCTGTATGACCTAAATTATTTTATGTCAGGGTCATATATGTAATATACATACATTTAAACTCTAGGACAGTGGTTCTTAACTGCCTCAGCACCAACCACCAACTCCTTTATACGAATATGCCACCCAATTTCTGAAATTTTCAACCAATCAGATCTCAGACGGTACAAACCATGTGACAAAATAAAGAGACTGAACAAAACAAACATGTTTAAAAAGCATTTTTGTAAACACATTGGGACCCACTGAAAACAGCTCCACGACGACCCACCAGTTCAGAATCACTGCTCAGTTGAAGAACATTAGCAGTATACTACATAGTAATTATTTATCGTTTTTTTGATGATTCATTTTAAAAATAAAATTACAGTAAAGTTGCTGATATTTCTTTATTTGGCACCATTCAGGACCCAGAGAAGCTCCATACTTTTTTCTAAGCTTCTGTTTCCATTTCTTCTGCCTTACCTGCACAAATATTTGATCTTTACCTAGCTAGATGAAACAAATGTATTTTTGAGTCGACCCTTTCTGGTTATGACATTTAATATGAAGGCTGAGGCTTATATGCCTGGACAAAGTAACAAATTAACTTTCATAAAAATCCTTGGGAAATGATTTAATTTCAAAATAAGACCATGAGCTCCTGTCCAACTCCCACTGCTTTCTTTAAAATACACCTACTGTATGCAAGAATTCAAATTAAGTCAAGTACGACTAACAGAAGTAATATCTGTGCACTCACACGCCCAACAGTATTTACTGACATTTTACCCAGGGGGAATTTAAGGACGGATTATTGAAAATTAATGTAACATACAGAAGGTGATAAGCGCCTCCGCTGTCACAGCTTTGAATAATGAGAGGAGAGATAACAGGAGAGTGAGACGGAGACAGAGGCGGGATGAGAATTAGAACAAACTGGAGGGTGTAAGGGAAGTAACACATGAAAAAAAAAAAAGGCCTTTTCAAACAGCCTGGTATGTGAGTTATTGTTAGACATGCTAATGCATGAACACTCTTCAGACAGCACCTTTTTAAAAGATACTATACACCCCTCACTGCCTTCCTGCAAGGATGTTAACACACAGCAGACCCTTCATCATAAAATTGTACAAGCATCACATAACCACAGTGCATCTACTTCATTAAGAAGCAGTCTATATAAAGACTCTTAAACCACGACTTACTCTGTCGTCTCTGTGACGTAACGTTTTCTCTTCACATTCTCTTCTTTCACCGTCTCTGCCCAACAGGCTGAAAGCTCTGACAAGTTTGAAAGCAAAGCATGTGCATTCAACCTCGACTGTTGGGTGATATGACTAAAAATATCACAAGAATCTTTTAAATCTAAAGTTGAACAGATGTAGCTCCCAGTCAGCTAAAGTACCAGTGTACAGTCTACTGTGACAAAAAGGTTTTAAGTATGCCAAAACATTTAGGCTTCAAAAATAGTGTTGCATGCTCCTATGATTCTAGGATAGACAAAATAACCAAAATGAAATAACAATGGAGTGTGGTCATGGGTGTAAGACACACCAACAGGAGCAGAAAAATCCATATTTAATCGCTCTTAAACAGTTGTCGGATGAAGTTTTAATTTTGATGACTGTGCGTATGAAGGTGTTTCTCTCATCTAAGGGCACTGTCAAGCCTAACCTGTTTGGCTCGGTTCAAACGAACTCGAGTCAGTTTGCCAAGTTACCCCGTTCTGGCTCCATGCACCCCCGTCCGTCAACACCCACCGGCTGCATGCTCCGTCCGCAGCACGGAGAGCACAGCCGGACAGCTGGGGTGCAGAGACAAAGGAATTCCCGCGGTATTTTAATGATTAACTCGCCACATTGGAGATAACACGATGTACATGGTATTAAACTCTATATAAACCTTATAAACACAAAAACAAACACACATACAGTCATTTTTCTGAACCATCAAAACGGAGTGTTTTATTCTGAAAATAAACCGGATGTTTCAATGTTGTTTCGGTGTCTGTCTTCCCGTCCCGCTTGTTCTTTTCTGTGCTGAATTGATGCGTTGGGCTCCGGCATCCGGCAAAAATAGAAGCCTTGCGTATCTGCTCCGGAGGGCTCCGGATTGCCGGAGCTGAGACGCAGCGCAGCGGACCCAGTGGAAGCACACACGTTGAATAAAGTGAAACCTATCAGCTCCGCTGCCGGAATGGAGCGGAGGCGGACCGAACAGGCATCTGGTGGAAGTTGGCCGTTAGAGTGGTTTGTTTGCGCTGGTGTGAAAGCTGTCAATCGGACCCTGGTGCGGACCAAATAACCAGACTGGCACCTCTTGAAAAGATGGGTCTCTGTCTGCTTTCTTTCGGACTCTGGTGCAGTTCGTTCATAGTAAAAACAAAGAAATGATCACTCTAAAAAGACAGAGGTTTGGGCTTTCCACCAAGCGTACGGGATCATTTCTATGAACTTCTAAATAATCAAAAATGGTATTTAGACACACTGTTGCGATATGAACGCATGCATATGAAGCAAAAAAAAACTAACTTTAATTTTCTCATTGTTGTTTCATATTATTTTCCTTCCTTCCTACCCCGATGGGAAATCATCACTCGGAGCCTCCCTAATATGCATGTGATTAATTAGGCGTCTTGTTATCGCTGACTAATCTGCATAGGACTCTCATGTTTAAAGTCCCTCTCATTACCAGCCAGAAGGCCATCTCACAGGTGTGCTGAGTAAGTATACAACACACAGACATACAGCACACACACACACATACATGCTCAAACAAACACGGGCACACAAGCATGCTCACTCAAGTGTATACTTCCTGGAACACACACATACACATGCACGCACGGACACACACACACACACATTATACAACCCCCCAACAGAAGGTCCGGGTTGTCCTCGTACTGGTGGCATTTACTGTGCCGACTCATTAAGAACACAGCTGGACATGTGGCTGAGAGATGGGTAAGACCCCAGGAGTCCTTAGACAGGTGTCTGATTAGATTTTTCCGCAATCTACAAGACTATAAAAAGTTTAATGGTGTGTGTGTGTGTGTGTGTGTGTGTGTGTCTTCAACTTATGTAACTTGTTTTAAACAGCAAATTCATCTAACTAAAGCAAATTAAGTATTGTTTTACTGCATGTTTTTGCATGTTGAAAGTTCACTGTAAGATGTTTCAACTCCACTGTGGATGCAAATTTAAGTTTACTGAATCAGCAAACTACGCATCACGTTGGGATTAGACTTTCAAAACAGTTATTCAGTGGACCAGTCATAAAGGAACTTAATATAAACATACATGCAGCCCTTGCATTGTACCTGCCCCATAATTTAATAAAAGAAATGAAAATTACATAATGCACTGAGCCAGGTACAGAAAGACATCTGATAGCACATTTACAGCTGACCTGAGAAACATAAGCTAACATAAACATAATGAATGACTTAGAGTTACACAGGTGTAATTTGGTCTCACTAATTTTCTTAATATGCATGTTTAATGGAATATAGCAGGGGTGGCCAACCCGCAGCTCCCGAGTCTCATGCGGCTCCTCAGTTCATATCAAATTGTGTGTGTTCTTTTTTTATGTTTGTGTTTAACATTGCCCGTGCGCGTCACATACTCCGTGCGCGCCGCGGTCTGTCAGTGCCCCGCACTCCGCTGTACTTAGCTGCCACTCTAGTCAATCATTGTGTTCAAACAGCGAGCGCTGCGGTCCGTCTCCGGAGCGTGCCACTGCGTCCTGCTCCGTTTCAAATACGCTGCGAGTCTATTTTCGACGGAGTACTACGCTGCAGGCACGCATCAAGCTGGACAGAATATGACAACCCGGACAGGAAGTCAGACAAGGAAACGCACAGAACATCCTGTCAATTTCAAAATAAAACACAATATACGGAATCGCAATGATTTTCACACATTTTGTTCGTGTGGAGTGGACGCTATTGTAAATTGTTTTATTTTTGTTTGTGGACTTGATTGAACTGAGAGTGTGTGTGTGTGAGACAATATTCATTGTTGACAATGACTGGCCTGTGGTCTTAGTTAGTTTTAAGTCAATTTTTGGTCAATATCATGTTGGTGTGTGACATTTACAGTAAATGTGGCTTAGCAGAGGTATGTGTCTGTCTGTGTGTGTGTGCGTGTCTGTCTGTCTGTCTCTCTGTCTGTCTGTCTGTCTGTGTGAGGGTATGTGTGTCTGTGTGAGGGGGTGTTTGTGTGTCTGTCTGTGTGAGGGTGTGTGTGTCTGTCTGTCTGTCTGTCTGTCTGTGTGAGGGTGTGTGTCTGTCTGTCTGTCTGTCTGTCAAGGCTATTTTTAATTTTCAGATTTGAAATCTGTGTGTGTGTGTGTGAGAGAAATAGAGAGGAACGTGGAGGAGGACGAGAGCGGGAGGGACAGAGAAAGGAAGAGAGCAAAAGAGATGGGAAGGGACAGGGGGATGTTCATGTGTGCCTGTGTGTATGATGTGGCTCTTTGCAGTAACACAGTAAAAAATGTGGCTCTTAGTCTCTGACTGGTTGGCCACCCCTGGAATATAGCTTTTATAAGTGACTTCAGGATTCTTTTGCTATACTTTCAGGTCACGTAATCTACGCTCGTCCAATTTGCAAAATGAAATTACTGGTTATTTATCTTTGGTCCTACTGTAATTTGTTATGCATGTTTGTTAGGGCTGTGGACAGAGCATTCAAAACTGGTTGTACAAATCCCAAAGCTGAGCACTTAACAAAGCTGTGATTACATTGAACTTGGTGGTAAAAGTTGTAAACACTGCAAATGTAAATTGAACAAATGTCACCAGGTCTTTTGAAGGTTGCGTTCACCTTCATGTACAGCCATCTGCATCATCAGTCACCGGCAAATTTGATGCGTGTTGAAAAACAAGCTTAATTTAGCTTCACTGAAGTAAGATTAATTAGAGGCGTTGAGGTATGAAGCAGCAAATGACAACGCACCTTTGGAATACATTTGAGTAGTAGGGATGGAGAGCATGAAAGAAAGGTTTACATATTACAAGGTGTCATCGGGAAGTGTGACAGTTACTTTTTTTGTCCTCAACATATGACAAAGAAACAACACAGAAAAAAAGAAAAGACAAGAGGGAGGGGAAAAAAAGCAGCATGCGTCCCAAATTGTGGCTGCTTGGCCCACTTGTAAGCTCAATCAATTGAGGAGCATGAAAAAGTGTCTGGCATTCAGGAAAAAACACTTGTGAGCATCAAAAGGAGACTCTCTCTTCCATGCACAACCGCAAATTGGGGCACCATAAGAGCAGAATTGTGTGTGTGTGTTGAGGTGGGGGATTCTTGAAGTGATTACTTAACAAAGAAACAAAATGTTCAACACTCCAATCCAATGGCAGAGGGAGATGTGGCTCAGGGAAGGAGATATTATTACAAGAGTACAATGTTAATCCAGTAGGTTGGAAGTATACTGCAGAGATGGCCGTGTGTGAAGTTTTTGCAACTTTGAATAAAGATAATCCCCTAGTCCACCTTTTGCTTGATGATATTATTTAAAAACAGATGCAGCAATGTGGTTTGTAGTGCTAATATCTAAATTTGTTAAGTTGTATTTCACTTCATGTCAATTGACTGAACACAATTGCACGGAGGTTTATATGCATACATGTGAAGGCTGCATAGTGTGTTCAAATACACTCATAGGTCCAGGTAGGCATGCCAGGCTCGTCCCCTGTGTGATCAACAGAGGGAGTTGTGTCATTGACAGTGTGGAAGATATTTTCAACAGATGACATGATCTGGACAAATCTGCCCTCCAGAGCGCCCATGTGTCACTTTTACAACTACCAGGAGAGACAAAGACAAATTAGATACAGAAAAGCGCCATGGTGTGACATATAGGACTGGTGTCTGGCATGATTTCTGTATTTGGATCTAAAGTCAAACTTAGATGGGAAACTAAACCCATCTAAGTTTGCAAATATAGGCTCCAGCAGCATGCAACGATAGACAGACTATTGCAGTATATCGTAATATATCTGAGATCAGGCGTATCCTGTCGCAAAACCATGCAGAAAAACTGGTTCACGCATTTGTTACCTCCAGGTTGGATTACTGTAATTCTCTTTTATCAGGGTGCTCTGGTTAGTCTTTAAAGACTCTTCAACTAGTCCAAAATGCTGCAGCTCGTGTACAGACTAGAACTAGGAAAAGGGACCACATTACTCCTGTTTTGGCTTCTCTGCACTGGCTCCCTATAAAATCTAGAATAGAATTTAAAATCCTTCTTCTCACTTACAAAGCTCTAAATGGTCAGGCACCATCTTATCTTAAAGAGCTAATAGTGCCGTACTACCCGTCGAGAACATTATGCTCCTAGAATGCAGGCCTGCTCGTGGTACCTATGGTCTCTAAATGTACTATGGGAGGTAGAGCCTTCAGGCTCCTCTCCTCTGTAATCATCTCCCAGTCGGGGTCCGGGAGGCAGACACACTCTGTATTTTTAAGAACAGACTTAAAACATTCCTTTTTGATAAATCTTATAGTTAGGGCTGGCGCAGGTGTAGACCAGCTCATAGTTATGCTGGTACAGGATTAAACTACCAGGGGAACTGGCACCTTGAGCTCTTAGCTCTCTCTCTCTCTCTCTTTCTCTCTCTCTGTCTCTCTCTGTGAGATCATATTACTGCATGTCGCTATCTGTAAATCTCAGTTACTAACCACATATTTTCCTGAGAGCTCCTGAGCTCTCTTAGATTCCTCGGGATCGTTGGTGGACGGCCTGCCTGAACAACCCCCCCTCCCCTCGGGATCGTTGGTGGACGGCCTGCCTGAACAACACCCCCTCCCCTCGGGATCGTTGGTGGACGGCCTGACTGAAAAATAAGGTACATAAGGTTGTAATACAACACATGAAAGCCTTTACGTATTTATAAAGTGTGCTTAGTTTAGAAGACAGGCAGACTCGAAAAATAAAATAAAAGGGGCGTGCAGTCGAGCCTGCGTCCGCACATCGGAGAACAAAACAGAGAACATGACAGATGAATTGTGAATACTGAATTTGTGGCTTATTTTGAGTCATTTAAGTTAGATACAGCCAGAACACTCTGGGAATTATCAATAATGAAGGCTGTCCACATTGTGTATCTGTGCTTGTGCATGAACTGTACCGTGCCGAAGCACACCTCTTCCAAGCATGCCAGGGCCAAGGAAGTGTACCGTGCTTGAGCACGGATCGGAGCACTCACACTAGTCAAATGAACTGGACTTTAGGAGTGAAGCGTGCTAAGGCATGATACGGATTGCCTAGTGTGAGTGCGCCCTTAAAGAAGAAATAAAAACAAAAACAGAACAGAACAACAAATGCCATTGATACAAGTAAAGATTAAAAGACAGAAACAGCAAGGACTCCGAGCTTCGGGAGTTAACCGAGCTAGTGGACTATCAGGGGCAGATCAAAGAATACATTCTGGACAATGTTGTGTCCACCTTTTGATTCTGAGAGACTGATGTTTACCCTCAAAGATGTAAGATAAGACTACAAAAACAAATACAATTTCTTGTGGCCTCAAAGCTAATTTAAATGTATGTCTGAACTTTAAGCCAGCAGTTCACTTAAGTACAACATTTAAAGCTCTCAGCAGATCCTAAAACTCCCCGAGAAGTCAAGCACCAGAGCTGACAGCTTTAAAACCCAACAGAGTGTAGAGGGCAGAGGTGCTGTCAGAGGGTGACGACTGTAAGTCACACCAGCACCCAAAACCAACACACCATCAATAACGCACACTCTGATGATTTGACTTGAATCACACACTGCAGATACATAAACAGACAGGGTGTATGGATAAGTGACTTCCATTACCTTTACCTTGAACCTATTGTTTTTCTTCTGCAGCTTTCTTTTAGGGTGAACAACAATAGAATTCAATAATACACATACGGGGTGGGACACAATATTGATGCAGCAATATACTGTTGTCCTGACTCATGTGGTAGAATTAATAATATATATATATATAGTGCTCCAAACAGATTTCCCTGTTAATTTGACTCAACGTGTCACCACTGCATGTCTCCTCACGGTGGTTCTTATGACATGAATGAGGGTAACAGGAACAGAAGTGAATTGACCAAACAAGAAGTTGACAGTAGAATAAAAAGAAGAAGCAAGCAGATAACGTCGGACAGCAATGAAAAGAAGTTTAGAAATAAGGCAAGGCAAGTTTATTTGTATAGCGCCAGAAATAAAGCGTGATAAGAGATGAAACTGACTCCAAATTGCAGAAAATAAAGACCTTTTAGGGGCATTTCGTAGTGGTGAGTAAATCAGATAATGAATCATTATATGATTGTCTTCATGTATATACATTTTTGCAAAATCGCTGTATCAGATTTATTATTCAACATGTCAAATCGATTGCTCACCGACGGTCCAACTAGGACCGACGATCTCCTGGGTGTGTCAGGGCCTTTACTCTTGTCCTGCTGTCGGTGGGCTGTGTTTCTGAATAATGAAAAGGCTCCAGTCAAAATACACCAACTTCCCTATCTCACACACACAGAGTGCAGTCGGTTCAGAACAAAACTTGTTTCGCTGTGATCTGTTTGATCCCTTCCGTCTTCCCGTCCTCCCTCCATCTCTGCCTCCTCTTGTCTCTCCCCCTCACTTGTGGATGCTTTTTTGTTCTCTCCCTTCCATTTAAGCAGAATTATTCACAGTTTCCAACAAATCTCTGAATTTAAAATTCTGTTTTCTGCTAAATGCACAGGTTTTAATGGAATGGTTTCACATCAGCCACTTCAGTGGACTCTAGCAAGTCAGTCCATACACTGTCATCCACTGGCCAACAGTTGTTAGTGTACCAAACATGTCTTCAAAATCAAGATGGCTAACTAAAAGTCACAAATCCTGTTTTTCTAGAAGACCATGCCAGGTGATATTCTTTTTTTGAAACATCAAGTAACAACTAAGGAGCAATGGTATTGTGAAAATGTCCAAATGTTGTTTTTTGTCTTGGAGAAAATCATGATTGATCAGCTTTCCAATTAGTTGGACATCATGCATTTCTGGCTATATTCCAATGACAATGAATATAAATGCTGAGACTTTGCTGATCGTGAAAATTCTCCCATTAAATGTCTGCTGTTGTGCTGTTCTGGCAGCCTCCAGGCAAAAACTGTCCAGGTAGTTTGAGCTCATCAAGCATGTTTTTTCCTGTATTTAGGAAAACTCCTAAACTCAAAGACGGTCAACCTTCAAAACTTACATTTAAATGATTCTCTTCACAAATAATGATATCTAGTTTGCGTGGTCTGTGAGCAGAAAGTCTGACCACCTCCTGAGCTAGTTTTTCCACAAGAGGCTGTAAATGCACACTCTGATAGTTAACCCCTATGTCAGACAGCACAGTTGTACACACTTTGATGATTCAGTCTGCATGTTCTTTTTTTTTTACTGCAGGTGGAAGTCCTGGAGAGTCAAATGAGCCATTTCTCCCCAGTCCAATTTGATAGTGGCAGATCCATTTATAGGCAGTATGTACTCCACTCTGTGTTCCTGGCACACCACCTATACACCCAGAAAGTATGTTTCCTCAAACTCAAGCTGAGTTGACAGTTAATCGCATGTCGATAATAATTCGCTGGATGTAAGACAGTGTGAGGATCATTTGGCAAAACAGGTGCCTGGGATCAGATGTATTTGCATCACATCGTAATGAGTCATCTTCCAAACTTGATGAGAGAGAGGGAGAGAAAGAGAGAGATGAAGTTGGGCATATGTCAGCTCTTTTATCTGTGCAGCGAGGGAGATGAGGTACGGCGCATAGGGAAGACAAAGAGACGACGAAGGCTGACAGGGTGATTCTCTGTGGCACTGAGGCTGCCCCTTTATCCACACAGCTGACTGCAGTGATACATAGATTGATGTGAAAGTCACAGGCACACACAGCAGCATCATTTTAAAATGAATAGAAGATAATCTCCTGATTTGTTGCATTACCATCATGGTAGTAACAAGGTCTACTGCTGATATCCGAGAAAACAGCCAAAAAATCTTCCAGCCACGACTGAGTAGAACATTCATGTCGGAGAGAGAGAGAGTTAGCTCTCTGTTTAATCCGTTGGTGTGTGTGTGTGTGTGTGTGTGTGTGTGTGTGTGTGTGTGTGTGTGTGTGTGTGTGTGTGTGTGTGTGTGCGCGCGTGCGTGTGTGTGTTACGTGTTTGAAGCAGGAACACACAGGGATGTGGTTGCTGCGATCTCGAGGCATTAACAGGTTTGACATTACGATTTCATGGTTGGTTGGGTTGTGTGTTTGTTTGTGTTGGTGTGTGTGTGTGTGTGTTTTTCCAGCGAGAGGTGAGAGCAGTGTTCCGGTCGGTTGAAGAAAGAGATACAGAAGGGTTACTTCATTCCTCCCTCTCCCCTTCTCTGTGTTTCCATTCACACCAACAAGATACAGCAGAACAAACCGAAAAGCAATTGTATAACACACACACCTCGAACACACACCTCTACATAGAGACAATGAAACACAACCCTACCTGAGCCAGACTCTAAACGTAATCCAGGTAAAAAAAAATGACTTAAGCGCACAGACACACACACACACACAAAATATGCAAAGATTAGACATTTTCCATTCTTTATTTCACATCTCCAGTCATAACTTTTATGTGACAAAAGGAAAGAGACCTGACTCTGGGCCTGATCGCAGCTTTACACACATACACAGTGTGCGCACTCACAAATCCCATCGTGAACTGTGACTGTGAGCATGACTCCATCGACTGATAGTAATTGACCAGGTGAGGTTCTAAATTCCTGCATTTGTGTCTGTGTGTGTCGCAGTAAATGCTGTTAGCATGTGAGTTTCCTGGTGTTGTGTGTGTGCATGTGTGACAGTCTTCACTTCCTCATTTATATTAACTGACACTTCAATTTGGATGGGAAATAGAGCATCTTCCTGCCTGTGTGGTGGCAGGGAAGGCTGTGTGACCTTTGCTTGTGTTGTGTGTGCAAGTGTGTACGTGTTTGTCAATCAGCCTGCTTTCGTGTTCCCGCTCTACAGCCTCCCCTGCTTTATTTTTCTTTCCTCCCCGTTAACAGACAGCTCTCCTTCACATGCTCTCTTCTCCTTCAGACCTTTTTCCAATCTAGTCCCATTTCCACTCTGCAATACTCAGGAAACTTCCTTCAATCTGAATGCTTCATTAAGATGAAAACTAAAATCGTTCTCCCTTAATACTTTCCCCATTTATACACTATATTGCCAAAAGTATTCGCTCACCTGCCTTGACTCGCATATCAACTTAGGTTACATCCCATTCTTAATCTATAGGGTTTAATATGACGTCGGTCACCCCTTTGCAGCTATAACAGCTTCAACTTTTCTGGGAAGGCTGTCCACAAGGTTTAGAAGTGTGTTTATGGGAATTTTTGACCATTCTTCCAGAAGCGTATTTGTGAGGTCACACACTGATGTTGGACGAGAAGGCCTGGCTCTCAGTCTCCGCTCTAATTCATCCCAAAGGTGTTCTATCGAGTTCAGGTCAGGACTCTGTACAGGCCAGTCAAGTCCATCGACACAAAACTCTCTCATCCATGTCTTTATGGACCTTGCTTTGTGCACTGGTGCACAGTCATGTTGGAACAGGAAGGGGCTATCCCCAAACTGTTCCTACAAAGTTGGGGGCATGGAAATGTCCAAAATCTCTTGGTATCCTGAAGCATTCAGAGTTCCTTTCACTGGAACTAAGGGGCCATGCCCAGATCCTGAAAAACAACCCCACACCATAATTCCCCCTCCACCAAACTTTACACTTGGCACAATGCAGTCAGACAAGTACCGTTCTCCTGGCAACTGCCAAACCCAGACTCGTCCATCAGATCGCCAGATGGTGAAGCGCGATTCGTCACTCCAGAGAACACGTCTCCACTGCTCTAGAGTCCAGTGGGGGCGTGCTTTAGACCACTGCATCTGGCGCTTTGCCTTGTACTTGGTGATGTGTGGCTTGGATGCAGCTGCTCGGCCATGGAAACCCATTCCATGAAGCTCTCTATGCACTGTTCTTGAACTAATCTGAAGGCCACATGAAGTTTGGAGGTCTGTAGCGATTGACTCTGCAGAAAGATGGCGACCTCTGTGCACTATGCGCCTCAGCATCCGCTGACCCCGCGCCGTCGTTTTTACGTGGCTTACCACTTCGTGGCTGAGTTGCTGTCGTTCCCAATCGCTTCCACTTTGTTATAATACCACCAACAGTTGACTGTGGAATATTTAGGAGCGAGGAAATTTCACGACTGGACTTGTTGCACAGGTGGCATCCTATCACAGTACCACACTGGAATTCACTGAGCTCCTGAGAGCGACCCTTTCTTTCACAAATGTTTGTAGAAACAGACTGCATGCCTTGGTGCTTGATTTTATACACCTGTGGCCATGGAAGTGATTGGAACAACTGATTTCAATTATTTGGATGTGTGAGTGAATACTTTTGGCAATATAGTGTATTTCTGTCTTTCCTTCAAACTAAGCCTGATAGAAACCATCATTATGGCCACATAATTAAAACAGAATGCTGTGTTGTTTGTATCCTCCCTCATGTCTTTCATCCTCATCTGATTAACAGCATGAGACTGTTTCCTTCTCTTTCCATCACTTGTGGAGATGCAGCTCTGATTACTCATCTCATCTCTCTCATCAGAGCGGAGAGCTGGTGGACGAAGGGAGAGTTCATTTGGATGACATCATTTGAATGAAAAAAAAGCCAAGCACTCTGAAGTAAGTTTTGCCGCTTTTGTGTCATTGTTTGACATTTTGGTTTGCAGTGAATGATGTCAAATCAGGTCTTATCTGCACCATATTGCAAATTATTGAAGTGAAAGTTTTAGAATAAATACTTTCAGCGCAATTGACATGTTCTGAAAAACAGGATGTACAATCAATATAGCAGAGTGTGAGGGTCACTCACTCTTTCCTCTCATGAAGTTTGGTGATGGAATCATCTCAGTGCAGGCCCAGAGGTGTGCGTCTAACTGGCTCTGATTAAGACCAGGTGTGGGAAGTGTATAAATACACCTCTGGTTCCTGTGCTCATGTGCGAACTCATTATCTCACCATCAGACGTAGGGAAAGGGTTCATTCAGGGTTTTACTCTTGTTGTGTAGGGGTGTGCAAGTCCACAGAAGCACCACGTTTGTTGGTGCTCAGTATGTTGTCTCATACTCAGCCTTCTGTGTCGCCCTTTTAAGGCAGAGCTGGCTACCGTTATATTTAGGAGTGTTTCATTGGGCTCCCTCAGAGTTGAGTTTCTAGTCAGCTGCTTTTCAGTGGTGACTAGTTTCCCCAACTCCTATCTGATCCCTTGTTTTTTGTGGTTATGCCTCTGGGAAGAACTTTAAAATACCTCCAAGTCAGCAATTGCGTCCCACTCCCTTTCATCCCTAGACACTATGATCCAAAGTAAATGTGCTGTTTACATTGTATTAACAGAGTCAACCATCATACACGTTAAAAATATACTAGTCTGAGACGCATTGTGTTTTTTATCTCAACCTCGATCTTTGAGGACAAGAATAAGTGTCCTTTGGGTAAGTGCAAATAGGCCTAAATGCCATCACTAAGCAAACCTCTGATGTCGCCAACTTGTAATGGTTGTTATGACGACAGAAATGGAAGAACATGCCGACAGTCAGAAACATGACATAGAATTATCCCACACTGACAAAATACACACAGATGTTCACACTCTTGGTGTTAATGTGAAAACCTCAACACTTCAGGAACTACGAACCCCAGATCCATCTCTGTCCTGACAGCAGTCCTCCATTAGACACACACGCACACATTTTTGTTGCTGAAAGCACACATACAATACTTTGTCAGGAACACAGAATTACACACATGCAACCAGATAGAGAGCTGTTGAATGCATCATACAGTTTTGCTATCGCTAATAATACATACACATACACAATGCTATTAAATAAATGTTATACGCCGTCCATTTTCTCATTGTTCTCAAACAACATGCACATGAAGACATGTCAGTGATTTTTTTTTTTTTTTTTACAAATTTGAAGAACCTCGCCTGTCTCTGACTCCAGCAGTGATGTTATAGAGATGATTTCCAGCTCCACCAGCACACGCCCTCAGGAGAGCTTCAGAAAGGCAGACACAGATTTATTTCAAAAACAATTCTAAGCACTCCTTCACACAGGAAGAATCCAAAGAAAGTGCAGGAGCACACGAATCACTTACGGCAAAGGACTAACGTTCTGACACACTGCGTCTAAGAGATTAGTTAAGAATAGCAAATTAACAACACCATGCACTGTACATAACTGATTTTGTAAACAAGGAATTACATGTAAAATGTCACTCATGATTAGAGGTTAAACAAGAAGTTTATAAAGTTATTTTCAGGCCTTGTATTCTCGGGTGTTTGGAGGCTCTAAATCACACTCATGACATTCTTCGGCCCTTTGATGCCATGTCCTTTGAAAAATGACATGGCAAGAAAGCGATTTATTTTATCAGACATGTTTTTGGAGTATTATTTAAATAAGTGCCCTAAATAATGTTATTATCCACTAACATAAAAATAATGTTCAAGGGCATATTCTGTTGCTTTATACAAAAGAACACCAACATGAGTTATGATAGTTTTTGTAAAATAAACATATTCACTGCAAAGAACTAAACAAAACCAAAACCCTTCTTTCTTTGGTTTAAAAACGGATTGATTAAGTGCAAAGGGAAGGAACTGTAAGTGTCGGAGCACTTAGCTTTCTCGTAAAAACAGACAAATGAAGTGGTTATTTGCTTTTAAAATGATGCACTAAATGAGATGCAAAGTACTTCACAGCCTCTTGGATTTTGAAAGAGCTCCTTTGTATTTGTATGTGCTGTGATGCACACCGAGGGAAACCACTTCAAAGAATCAGCTGTAGGTTTCTACTTGCATCTTGTTTAAATCTAACTTGGAGGTACAAAGAGAGACAACTTTGGTTTGCTTGTTTCAGCTGGATTTCTGTCTCATCTGTTTTTTTTTCCTCAACTGTGTCCAGACTCCAGACTCAAAAAGGATTGTACACATGCCTGTGTGGCTGCGAGAGTAAAAAATCTCACATGTGGTAAATTAAAGACAGAATCTGGGAAATGACTTTTAGAAAAAAGTGAAATTTCAACTTGAAATGACTTTTGTTGGCCGCTTTTCTACACTCACTCTCCACTTTATCATGTTCTCTTTGCTCTCACTGTGAAGCTATGCTGTGTTGCCTTCAGAAAGACTTCATACATCTGAGGCAGTGGCTTTCTTATGAAACCTGTAATCTTTGGGCATGTATATAAAACTCACAGAAATCCTGACACAACATTCCAACCACTGATTCAACAATGTAGCACCTCATGTTTTTGAATGAGACCACTGCACTCTGGAGTACAGAGAACAGGGTCATCGAACAAAAAATAAATCTGAACCTCATTCAACTTTTTAATCCAACACATCAAATAACACTGTGCTCTTGCATATATAAAACTTGCAAGTAAGCACCGGTTTGTGTGAGATTGCTTAGAATCCTGTACAGCGTTATTCAGGGAGAAGAAAATTGTTTCTGCTGAAAGAGCTGTCAAGAGCTGAAAACCTTATTCTAAAGAAGCCATGGTTACACACAGATCCAGTCAATAGGTGTTCTGTGAAATGATCTCCCAGACGAACCAAAGTTGTGTTTACAACCTTTGCATGGTCGACCACATGTGTTTTAAAGCCTCTGTACACCCACACAGGGGTTTTGAAGTTCTGGCTGATTAGACAAGGACAGGGTGTAGGTGAGAATTGTGTATATACTGCATTCCAAGCACCAACAAGTATGATAACATAATTAGGTCCTCCATCCCATTAAAAAGAAAAAACAGACAGGGTAGTGGAGCTGTCAGTCAAACAAACTTGTCCACAGTCGCATATTCCAGAGAAGAGGTCTAATCATGGTCTTAATCACTAACACCTGTGGGGGCTTTGAAGGAAGGTCACACACACCTACGGCCTACCTACAAAGGTGATTTCAATGTCTTGCTTGATTAGGCCTCGTCTCAAGTCTGTTGACTGTTTGATGACATCGTATGAGCTTTTGCTGAAGTTAAAAACGTACCTCTTTCAATGTCACACATTTGCAAAGATTTTAATTTAGGTGAAACCTTTAGAGTTTACATCCTTGCTAGTAGTCTAACAAATTGGGGACTTACCGTTATTCTACACATTGAAAATGATTATCAGACTGACTTGGTGAATTTAAACGTGTCCTTGTTAAACTAACTGTCCTCGCCCTGAGTGCTTAAAAAGTGAATGCAGATGAATTTACATTATTGTATAAGACACTGATACTCAAGGTAGTGTTTTTCTTCATAGCCCCAGCCACCTGCTGATGTTGATGTTCCATTTTAAGAAACGATTGCAATGTAAATGACTCATTATCTCTGAAGCGGTGCAAAGGCTGAGAAACTTTGCAAAAGACAACTTCTGGAAAAACTAAGAAACCACTTCTAAGACTGCGGATGAAGGGCTATCAGTCAGTATCTGCATATAAGGATAAAAACAAACTCACACGCACACTGAACAACTTTCTGACTTAGGATTCTACAGCATTTCCTTCAGTTTGTCAATCATTCATTCAACTCTGTTTGCATGCCATGCTATTAAAATGCAGACATGCATGCAACTCCGGTGAAATAAAGAGATTTGATGGATTTCTACAGAGTGGGTCTCAAGTAGGCCGTCATGTCAAAACAATCTCCTCTTATTTGTAACCACAAGCAGTGAATCAGTGGAAAAGCACATTGACTCATATGCATGCAAACTGTGTGTGATATTCTTATTTCCCTTTATTTGTTGTCTTTGTATTTACAAGGAATTGATTTTTATCTCCCTGTTGGTAACTTGTCAAAGTAAAGCACTATGTTAAGGTTGATGTTCTTTTGTCTGAAATCTCATTTTGACGTTTTTCAGGATTTAATGTTTTGCCAGAAGACCTAAGAAACCGTATAGCAGCAGGGGCAGAACATCTAAAGTGGAAGATAAAAAAAACAATAAGTCAGGACAGCAGTTTAAAAGGACCCATTCAAGTTCAAAGGAAGGTCAACTCAAAGCATCAAAGCAAGAGGTCGAGGAACATCTAAAAAAGACGCAGTCAGATCCAGGGAATGATAGAGAAATGAGACCTTCCCCCTGATATACAAACGATGGAATGCATTTGGCTCAGTATGGCACAATCTATTTGGAGTTCTTGAGAGTGCCAGGGGTGATAGTAAACTATAAGTGAAAACGTAATCCCAAAATATTAGAATGTGCATTAGTAGACTAGAAAATGGTGGTGCACTATTTTCTCACTAGCGTTCACAAAGGCAATGGAAGTAATAAGGAGTGTAACGAAGACGTACTTCGTTACTAGTCAGGCACGGGTTTAAAGGCTGTGGGCACTTTATCTAGGCACCTTTGCACTTTAGCTTGCACACTGCACTTTAAAGAAGACAAATATTTGCACAGTAAAAAGCAGACAATTGCACAAGTTAGTGTAGTTTCATATGAATTGTTTATTGATTGATGAGTGTTGTGTGTAGTGTGTCCTCCAGGTGATGCGGCGGCTGCTCCGCATCTGATGGACAGCTGCCTGCAAAACAAAGACGACGTTACCCGCGGAAAATGAATTGATGTCCGTTTCGGTTAAGTCGTCAGGGTTTCTGTGCAATATATTATTAGTGCAATATAGAGTGTGTGTCTATGAAGATACAAGTGTTGTTCCCAGTTTAAGCGCTCACTTACCTGTGTCTTTGGTGTTCTCTCTCCAGGGTGTTCGGGCAAATGCGTCCCCCGGGGTCCGAACACCTATTCAAAGGTTCCGGGAGAGACGACAGGAGCTGATAGTGTAGGGGGTAGTGTGCGTGGGAGTTAGGTGTTTTGGGGTATTAAGATTGTTTGTCTTATTGTAAAGTAAATATTTATCTTAGGTATTGTGCCAATGGGTTTTATTATATTTAAAAATATATTGATAAAAATATGACATGTGGTTTGCCAGTGAATACAAATGCAAACATCCCTGTAGAAAGTAAATGGTTTGTCCCAATTAGTGTAAAGCTATAAAAAGCTGGTTGATGGGATATGGGGGTTGTTGCTGCTGGTGGGAGCCACTCCACAGCGAATCAAGTGTTTGTCATGCTGTTATGCCAAATAAATGAAGAAAGATGATTCACACCATACCTTGCCTCTGCCTTCCTCACTAAATATCCAGCCGTTCAGTGGTCATTCCTCACAGGAGAGCGTCTTGTTTGGTGGTAGGTGGGAGAGATGGCTGGATGGGATGCGCCTCCCACCATTTAGAGATTACATGGATGACATGACACTCGAGACCACAACAGTGCTATTTACAAAAAAGGTAAATTGAGATTTTGAAACAGCATTGATACTGCCATGAGCTTGCATGGAGGGAGTGGCTCTGGGACGCCCAAGCTAACCATCCAGCCTTACCGAGGTGTCATTAGACTTCTCTGATGAAACACCAGTGAAAGGAGGTTACCACTTGCCAACCCCTGGATTTTCCTGGCTCTTGTTGCCCATTGGTCAGCACGGTTGAGTTGTGAGGGCCATGTGGTAGGGTAGGTATTGTCGGCATTGTCACTACCTGGCTAGCTTGCATAAACAAAGCCTGGGTCCGTTGAAGATTGCAATAATGTTTTGGTTCTAGTGGAAACGGTTGTTTTAAGGTTGCTGTGTTAGACACAATTCTGAGACTCAAACCTTTAATCTAACGCCTGTGGGAGTGTCATTCCACATCTCTCAACATTCAATTTGTCTCCTTCACAGTAAAAGGAAAAGTGGGTGAACTGAATTTAAGAAAGATCTTCTCTGCATCTGCACTCCATCCATACCAACACTGAAGACACAATTACTGTCATTCACCCTCTGGAAACAATGTATTGCCTGCTGTTTGAAGTACACCACATTTGTAAAAGCAATTAACCAACTCTACCTTCTCTTTCTCTTCAGAGCTAAAGACAAAAAGAAGATAAACATAGAGACACTGATGTGATATGAATCCTGAGCTGAGATGGGACAGCTGAGGCGGTCAGAGGCGATGACCTTGTGAGTTAACTAGCCTGATAATCCCTCCCTGCACGCTTCACCACCAACTCACTCCTGTCACTCACTCTGCTGGGTGATAGATACAGTACATACGGTGGTCAGGAGACAATGCACTTCCACACACAGCACTAAACCTGTCATTTCACTGCTTGTTAATCCTATATTTCACTGTTGGGCTCGATGCAGAACAGATGCATGTTCACGTTCCATGCACACACTGCTGTGGGGTAAATTCTTTTCTATAGGGAGTCAGTATTGATGAGGTTAGTGGGGAGGATTAATGCCTGTCAGGTTTGGGCTTCGGTGCAGTACAGTAGAGGTTAAACGGTCATGGAAAGTAGTGAAAGGATTATTATCCTTATTATGATGCCTAGACAGCCTCCCTTCATCTATCAGGACACTCATACCTCCTTCATCTGTCACCCTGTCTCCTGATCCAGCCGGCTCCCTGCACCTTGCTTGAATTCAATCTATTTTCCTGCAGAAAAACATCTTATTTTCTCTTTCTGTTACTCTTTATTCTTCAATATCTCTTCTTCCACTTGACAGTCTGACAACAAAATGCTTTAAAAATTATTGTGATCTCTAGCAATCAATTCTTGCATACAGCTTTGAACTTTGAATACTTTACATACCTGCTTACTTTAAAGTGTGCGCTTCAATGCAGACTTTAAAAAAGTGTAGCCTTGCTACTCATGTGATACCCAAATAGCTAATGGGTGATGTTCATAAGCTTCGTCTTTGGCAAACTTCTTCACATAAACAAATGATCCAGGCCCTTTTATCTGTCTCAGAGAGAGAGTTGCCTCCACTGATTGCTTTATTGATTCTCTTGTGTGTGTTACACAGTGAGTAAGTGAATAACTTGTAAGTAAACGAGTGGTTGATTCAGTGAACAGTGAGTTTGCTGACGGATAAATCAGATGAGTGAAAGGGTGCGTTAGTGAGATCAACAGCTTGATCCCCCTTCTCAACATCAGACTCAGCACCTGTAAATGAGTTTCTCTTTGATCATTGGTGCGCTCTTCAATCTTCCGTCGCTCCTTTACTCCCCGCTGCCCGACTTCTCCCACATGCGATAGAGGGGCCCAGAGGCCGCACATCAGAGGACCTGAGACTGCTGCATGTCTAGATGTGTTTGCGTGTACAGATGGGGACCTGGCTACGACACCTATAGGTGCAAAGCCATCTGGAGAGGGACATAGTTATGGGTGCACTGGCATCTGCTCATCTCATAAACAACATAAAAAATACACGGCATATCAAGTGAGGGGAGGACAAATTTGCTACCAACGGTTTTACCATCACCCTGTAAGAGATCTGAGATATACCATTCACGCAGCGTCATCATCCTGTCAAACCGTCTTCAAATCCCATGTGCACTGCTGCTGCCAGGGGCCAATCTGATCAAGAAAGTGTCTCAATTTCTGACATCCACACCACAGTGTAGCTCTCAGCGTTTTAGAAGCCACCAGCCATCTCTCAAACTTCTCTAACATGGAGCAAATGCCTGATCACGTTATCAAGCTCCATCAGTCCTTTAAAGTACAACTTATACGTCCATCTATCCCAAAGTGGGCGCCATAAAGTGTACCTGGGTGATTTGATGCAATCTTTACCTCAAGATTATTGTTCCAGATCGACGCAAAAGTATGACATTGGTAAAAGAGAGAGAGCCATCAGCCAAAGGATATGCGATAGTCCAAGAATGCATTAATGTGAAATTGAATCCCTGGAATATAAAGTCAGTAACACTTTTGATGTCTGTCACAGTTTGGGACAGGATATTAAACCCAAAATATCAATCTCCAAACACTGATGAGAGTCAGACATATTCAACAGGGCGATACAGAATCGTTTTATTAATATCTCTCCATGCTGGTGGCAGACAAGCAATTTAAGCTGAATATAAAAAAAAACTGTCTTCAATAGAGATTTAGCTTACATTATAAAATAATAGAAATGGGTTTTCAAATGCATTTCGAATCACATTACAACTGCAACTTCCAGAAAACAAGCAATGTGATTTCTAAGGGCTGTGCATATGTTCAGAAAACCAACCTTTCTCTTCATGCAGCATGCACAAGGTTAGACTTTGATGGTATTTGGCAGCAGTTAATCTGTTCGCTTGACATTTAAAAAGAAGACTGAGTGAATGCTTTCCTTTCTTTTATTTCAACATGTTTTATTTTGTTCGCCTAAAGGACTACAGAATGATCTTTTTCTTCAGACACCTGGTAACCTTGGGTGTGAGATTAGAAATTTAAATAGCATTTTCAAATTTTCTTTAAACAGTTTCTCGAGGTCCTTTATATTAAAGACATCAGATCATAAGCATCCATCTCACTGCGTGATTTCCGTGAAACAGATTGAGCTCAGGTGCTTCTGGGTTTTTGCTAAATTGATAAGGACATCAAAGCTGTGTTCGTTAAAATTCTATCTCATGTCGTTTCAATCACAAGTTTGCCCCCAAAGATTATTTTCTTTACTCACATTTGTCCCTGATTGCATAAAAGTATGCTTTGCATTTTTTATAATAAGTTTGCTTACTTGGTTCAAGTTACTCTTTTTCAGTTGGGCTCTGTAGGCCTATTTTCTTAATTTTCTCACAAGAGATAAATAAAAAAACAGTGATTGTCTACTAAGTGGAATAAACCTGATTCTGTTTGTCAAAGATCTGAGGTGTCTTACATTTCTTATTTAAACATAATAATGCATTTTAATCATGATTCAAAAAGTCAAGGTCTCAATGGCAGGGACAAATATACAATTGTAAAGCTGTAAAAGCAACTGAGGTATCACTTAATTATAGTTTTTTTATAATCATTTTCAGGTCATGCAAGAAAATTGAATTAAAAGTCAGCCTCGCAGACAAGCACATTTTTTTAAAGAAGAAAAAAAAAGCATCTTTTATGGCAATACAATATCTCAAGGGAAATGTGGGCACAAGTCAGCAATTAAGATGTTGCACAATAGATGTATACATAAGCTGGAGAGCAAAGAGCAGCAGACATCAGCACAGGAATACGTGCTCAGTGATAAACCAGTGCAGACAGGAGCTAAGTGATACAAAGGGGTTTTTGTTTGATCCATGCCGGTGATGTGTGAGATATACATTTACTCCAGAGGACAGGTAGGTATAGTCCTGATCAAGATGCTGGTTCAGAATGATCAGACAGATCTCCTGCGTGCCTGCAGAAGGTGATGGAGAGG
Source organism: Tautogolabrus adspersus (assembly GCA_020745685.1). Taxonomy (NCBI): domain Eukaryota; kingdom Metazoa; phylum Chordata; class Actinopteri; order Labriformes; family Labridae; genus Tautogolabrus; species Tautogolabrus adspersus. The sequence continues at coordinate 15,674,903 of CM036551.1, read as the reverse complement.
GACAGGGAAAGGTAGGAATCATACACAGCCAGACAGAGACAGATGATGATACAGAACTGCTGTAGCATCACAACACTGTAAAAACAGCACACATGACAGCATTCATTTTAAATGTGCATTGTGGACTCTATGTGGCACTGCAGGGGTTCACCAAAAGAAGGATACAAAATAAAATGATAGTGTGAAAATGAAGTCATGAATGAAAAGGCTCCACACAGAGACAGGAAGTAGGAGGGAGTGTCTAAAACAGAAATCACTTTTTACATGTCACAATGTTGAAACTCGTTTTAAAGTCTTGTAGTGGTTTTGTAGCATCAGAATCTTTTTTTTTTTTTTTAAGTTTGCAGAGAATTTTCAGATGCTCCACTGTGCCAAAGACAGGAGCAGAAAGGTCTAATCTCAACCCTCAATTTAGATTGTGGTGTGATATTGGGAATTATGAGGTTGGATAGGTAATAAATGAATTCTTGAAACATAAAGGAAGCCAGTGGAAGAATGAAAGTACAAGGTAAGAGTCTTGCAGCACCATTCTGTACATACTAGGAGGACAGAGGAAGCAACAGAGAAGACGGAAGAAAAAGTAGATATTTAAGGTTTCATGAAATTCTTATTGATAAATGTACATCACCTTGTGTCCTGAAGAAAAACTTTTAATTTATATCCTTAAGTGAGAGAGCATTTAAAAGAGCATTTTGGCTGGTCTGACAAGGTGCGCTACAGCAGGCTAAAAGTTGTTAAAAAAATAAAAATCACTGGAGGTCATTTCCAGCACAAAAGTCAACCCCAGCAGACTGTGGTAGAAATGCTTGTGACAGGTAAAGGGAGACGCATAGGTGGAGGGAAAGACAGGAGGGCAAAAGGGGTGGTGGGTGAGAGGGCGAAAGAGGAGGGGTAGATTTGTCACTCTTGTCTCTTAATTGGCTGGGGGTGTACAGAAAATAAAAGACAAACTCAACCAGGTGTGACTCTTCAGGTAACCCTTTGTCACACAAACACTTACCTCTCCACAAACACACACAAACACAAACACACACACACACACACACACACACACACACACAAGAATGAGGAGGTGGACGGCCTTTTACGCACTCCAAAGTCACTTTGGGGTTCTTTTGAAGGTGCAAGACATCATATATATCTCACACGTACACGCTCACACACAAATGCACCTAACCCAGCAAATAGATATTCCAAGCATAGGCATTTCTATTTCAAATGTTGAAATGTAAAAGGCTAACCATGCACACCAGGGATTTTAAAATGCAGACATCCGTTTTTTAATTCCCCAGTGAGTTTATTTAAGCATTTTCTGCAAGAGATTAAAAGTAAGAATCGATAACAAAATACACTAAACTGTGAGTGAAAGAGTTTCATTGAACTCAGTTGGGGAAAAAAAGATATTAAAAAGTGTATTATACAGGGAATCTAAAACACATAGTTGACTTTTGCTTGCATAGGATGGATTTATCACCAGAAGTAAATCTAAAAGGAGGGAGTGTGTGTTTGTGTGTGTATGTCTTCTCTGTTCTGTTCTGCAGCCATTTGGAGGATTATTTGCAAACCCTGTAAAATCTTTAGAATAAACCCGGGATGTGTACACTGAGAAAACTCAAGAACAGCCAGTAATGCTAAGCTAACATGTTTGAGGAGACATTTGTTTCAATGATTGATGTTGGTCTTTGCTCATACAGCTGGAAAATCAATAACACAGAAAGCAAATCGACACCACCTCCGTGTGCTCTCTGCTCTGCAAAAATCAGGCAAACACGAGTTAGAATGTCAAGTATGAACAAACATATGTACACAAACAGAAGCACAATTACATTGGCCTTTTGTAGTTTAACAAGACTATTAGAGAGATTTGAAACAATCAGTGGTGATGGAGAGGGAGAGACAATAGAAGAAGATGCATTAGCATAATGCAACTGTTAGCAATATGGTACATAACCTGTCAGTGTCTGCTTCACGGTTGTTTTTCGTATGCTCCTAGGTGGCTGCTCGTCAACGTCTGCTGTAATTGTCAGTTTTCATGTCTATTTTACAGTGTTATATCATGTGTGTCATTTCCAAAAAAACATACCCAGGGACAAGGACCGCAAATTAGCAATGGCTGGCTAGAAGTATTGTATACATTGCATCAATTGCACTTTAATTAGATGTAACAGTGCCTACATATTGTCCCTGACAAACTGATAAATTAATACATCAATTATGCAGAGCTACTAGGGCTCCGTCCCAACATTCAGGGGCTCTATTTTTCTTAGGTACAAATAAGAGGGTGGTCTCCAAAGAGGTTGTAAACAACTGCTGTACAGGACTGAGGGGTTGGCAAACCATAAGATGTCAACACTATTCAGTTGCTGGATAATGAGGTAGTTTACCTATGTGTTTCCCACAAAGTGGTAGCAGACCAGAGTGGTTTATTTATGAGACCAAAGAGGCTAGGAAAGCTTGTGGAAGATAGTGGACTTTTAATCCGCTAAAATCTCCAGTGAGAGGTATGGAAGCTGTCTTGGTCCTGTTGATTGACAGTGTCCCCTGCATTACTGGCTGGCTGACTAACTGAGTTGACACACACAGACACACACACACGCACGCACGCACGCACGCACGCACGCACGCACACACACACACACACACACACACACACACACAAACACACACACACACACACACACACACACACACACACACAACTTAAGAATTCCAAAGCTCTGTACCAGAAAAAAAATCAATAGCTGTTGAGAACATGTAAGTAAAAAACAGCTTTTAAAGTATTTTCCCAAGTATGGATTAATTTTATTCTTGAGCCATGCTGTTGCCCTTAATACTCATCTAACAAAACACATGGTAGAGGAAGAAGAATTTAACGAAAAGAGCAACATGAGAAAAGATGCTGCACTTTTAAAGTGTTACATTAACAGAAGGATTCTTCAGGATAGAGGCTGATAGACATTTTATAAGATTTCTTTAATATTCCATGTTAAACATAAGGACATTTAAGGTCATGTTTATATAATAAGACTTAGAAGTTTAACTTTAAATGGGCAATAAGACCAACAATGATTTCGTAGTTACATTTTCCTTCCACCAGCTGTACATAAAAGTTAAGGTTGATGATGTATCTGTCAGTAGGCTCCAGTCTCTGCATTTAATGAAAAGAAGTGCCTTTCAACTACAGTATTAACACTCACACTTGCTACTCACTGAGGGTGGCGATTGAATCAACTCAGTGCAGGGCCAGGTGTGTTTGTGGCTGATTGGCCTTGATTAAGACCAGGTGTGGGGAGTTTATATTTACTCTCGGGCTCCAGTGCTCTGTGCCAACTCATTATCTCACCTTCAGAGGTAGTGAGAGGATCTTCCAGTGTTTTCTCTTGTTGTGTGTGTGTGTGTGTTTCAGTCTGCTTTGACCCCAACACAACCGTTCAGCAAATTTGTTCACTATTGCCCCTTTTTTTTTGGCATGGCCCCGTGCGTACAGCTCCTTCAGGAGATGTGTGCTATTACTTTTATTAATGCTAAAATCCAGCTTTACAGTGATTTATATGAATATTTAGAATTTAACGAATTACAACGGCAGTCTACAATACTTGAAAACTGATATGTTAAAAACTAAGAGTTAAATTATTCAACCTTTGTATTATGGTTTCTAATTGTAACTTGATTGACATACTAAAAGATGATGTCTTAAATATCATTGTGCTGGATGTCATAAAGATTTAAGCCTCACTTGCCACCTTTGAAGGAACCAGCCAGAAGTTACAGAGGGAATAGCTCATTCCCTTCTCTGTGCTGGTGTAGATTTCAGTTAGTACAGACTCTTCTGCTGTTGCCTTGATTTAGCCAGATCTTAGGCTATGGTTTCGTTGACTTGCTAGCTTTACCTCTCCACATGGAAAGGTTAATTTTATGGCGGTGGCACTCAGCTTTTAGATGCATACCGCCACCTACTGTGTTGGAGTGTGGACCAGAGTTAATATATCACCCCCTTAACTTAAAAAACTCCTCACTAAATTCTGTTGATTAACCAAGTTTATCTTAAATAGTGAAATAAGTTCTCTATTCCAATATCAAGTATAGCTCTTCCCCTTCAAACCTACCGATGTCCCTTTTAAATGTCTCTCTTTCTCTGGATTATCCTATTCAAAAATACTGGGTTCAATACCGGAGACTAACAAGCTCCTGACTGTCAATGCAGGCATCTGTACGTGTTTGTAGTTTGAGTACTTATTACCATTTTTGTTGGCCGCACATCACAGATTTAAAAAGAGAGATGAAAGACAGTTACAATAGAACTGAGGTGACAAGTCCTGATATGGTGATATTCAGCAGACTGTGGGTGTTTGATCCCTGGGATAACGTTATCAGCTGACTCCCTCAGAGTGCACATTTCCTTCACCCTGGAAACAAATCAGGGTACAGGAAAGCTCTAATGCCAATCATAATGAGAAATCACATCCTGAAGAACAGTATGTGAAACAGTGCTCGTCACTGGAAAAGAAAATGTTCAAGGGACAGAAATATATTACTTTCTGCACATAGATAGATTTAGCTGAAACAGCAGGAATTGTGGCGTTATCATTGTATGCATTTTTTTCCAAAACATACAAGCATTAATTTGACCGAGACAGCTTTTCCTTTTTGATTTTGAAAGTGGAAAGGGTTGAAGTCTTAAGTTTCAATTTGTCTAACATGGTGTTTGTCAACTTCTCACTCTCCTTGACAGTTTTCATTATTGAGCTTGAGATTGAAATAACAAAAATAAAGACGGTCCGTTTCTAACTTCAGCCTTCTTTGCCTGGCTCAGGAATGAAAGAGGTCACAGTCCGTCTACTTAGCTACATGTCATTGGGGAGGTGGATCAGTATATTCACACACATCTTGTGCAGTATAATATTTCAGGCTTTTACTACCACACCCCATCAAGCTAACTCAAGTCATGTCTTTGTCTCAATATATTTTCATTTTGTCATGTTCTGTGTTATTTTTCAAACTTACCAGTGTCTCTGTCTCTTGGGTTCCTGCTTCCCATGTTTTCCACCTCGTGTACTGTAAGCCCCACCACCCTAACTGGCCTCACCTGTGTCTCGTCCTTGTGAGTGCCTCTCTATGTTACATGTTGTTCATACCTCTCGTTGCCAGTCCATTATGTTTCCTTTGAGTCGCCTCATTCATGCCTTCTTTCTCTTAGTGCTTGAGTTATTTTGGTGCCATGTTACGCACTTTGTTATATAAGTTTGCATGCTCCCCCTTCATTATTGGCTTCTGTTTCTCTCTCTTATCTGTCGTCATTCTTTCTATCTACTGTATGATATGCTTTCATTTAGCCTCTCTGTATAAGATAAAAGTAAGATTTAAGCTATAGCCTGATTTATACATGTGCGTTAGATCCACGCTGCATGTGTAGCCCTGTACCTATATTAATTATATTATGTACATGTGTTTTAAGTTTTATCGACATTGTTATACCCCTTTTTTGCTGTATGGATTACATTGATTTATGAGTGAATTAATAGTGATTTAATCAAAGAGAAACCCACAGGAGGTAACAGGCGTTTTTAAAACTGTGAAATGAAAAACCAAACATGCACAACTGCATGCACAAAGAGCCAGTATGGGGGCTTAAACAGAATGAAATTAGACAGAGGGATTGGTAAAATTCTCAAAATCCCATCTTGGACTCAGTCAAGCAGTCATGAAACCAAATTAGCATTCACGGCGAGAAGCGATTACTGAGAGAAAAGCTAACTGTGCTCAGCGTTCTGCAACTGGAACCTGCCTTAAAAACTGGTCCACTTTCTTTTTTACTACCACACATGAGACTCTGTGAACACACTTTCACAAACACTTTAACAATACTTCTTCAGCCCTTTGACTTGTTTTTTCAACCAATCTTTCTGGTCCCTTCTGCCCCTGAATCTTTCTCTTTGACCCTTGCTGCCTTTGTCCACTGCAGAGACAGCATGTAGTCATCCTCCACTGGGAAACAAAGGAGTCAGAGTGGGAATATGAGGTGATAAGAAATGAAAGTTAACATACATACAGTGTGGCTATCTAAAGCTTTCCATGGAGAAAGTCATCATGGAGGTGAACATTTATTAGATAAAGTATACCACTGCATTGCATAATGATCATCTATATTTATAATAATCAGACTTTTATATGTTATGTATTTAAAATTTACCAATTGTAAATTACAATCATATAAAAGGAAAAAAAAGAAGTGCGACTCATTTGTTTCTATTGGTGCTTTTTTATGTGTGTTACTCAGTGTTTGTATATGTGTAGTATTATAGTTTACTAATTACTAATTTCTATTTAGTTTTTCAGTTATAGATTCCAGTTGATTTTGTCATTCACACCTCCTCCTCGTGTAACTTCACTTACTTTATTTTCCCATCTGTATAAATATTAGGGGTGGGCGATACTGCAAATTTTGGTATCGATCCGATACCAAGTAATTATAGGGCCAGTATTGCCGATACCGATACCGATACCGATACTTTTTTTCTTGAAAAGTTCTAGTAAAACAATTAAGATTTATTTCAACTGACTGAATATACGATAATAGTTTAATCTCTCTGCTAAATTACATCTCTGACCACCAATTACACTTTGAAAAAACAACATTAATTAATGCTGGAAATAACTTTCACTTCTAGAAATTGCTACCTGGATATTGTTGAGGTTTTTGAAAGGCCTCTGTCAGTGACGTCTGTCTCTGTGCAAGGGGTCTGGTTTGGGTTTGGGGAGCTCCCTCCTCCTCCCTCCGTTTGCTTTGCAGCTCAGCATTTATGTTTGGGTGTACAGCTTTTAAATGCTTGTACAGGTTTGTAGTGTTACCACAGGTTCTTAAAACTTTACTGCATATGTCACAGCTAGCAGTTAGCTCTTCCTCTCCGTCTCCGCCATCTCACCAGTCCGTCTCTGCTCTGAGTCTAACTGCCTGGCAGGCAGCGGGGGAGGGGGAGAGGAGGGGAGGGGAGGGGAGGGGCCTAGTGGACCTGAGTGAGCAAGCAGACTGAGAGAGAGCAGAGAGGAGCGCTGCTGCGCATGAGGACTGAGAGAGACGCTGCGCTCACACAAACTCTGTGAAGAAATCTGAGTGATTTGCTGAACTTATAGAAGAGAAACTACAACAAAAAGTATCGATCTCATCACGCTAGTATCGATCCGATGCCAATACTGACCTTGGTATCGATACTATCGATATTTGAATCGATACGCCCACCACTAATAAATATGTGCCCCGCTCTTACTCTCACCTGTGTTTCTGTAGTGTCACCTGTCCCTGATTACACTCAGTGTATTTAGTCTGTGTCTTCAGTCCCAGTTTTCTAAAACACACCTACTGTTTTCCCCAAGCTTAACTTTGTATGGATTCCTTGAGGTGACCAACCTTACTCCTTTATGGAAATATCCCTGTTGCTCTACTTGTGTTCAAACCCTTTTTTGTACTCATGTCTAATGTTTAGAGGAAGCAATATTATAAAATGCATGCGATTTGAGTAGAAAGAATTTACATAGTCAAACCTGACTTGTCAGATTTCTCCTGTCGTCGACTAACAGTAGAAAGTTCTCATTTGAGTTTAACAACATCATTAAACTATTTGTCTTCCAGAAACCTAAAATATCTGTCAAGTTGACGTTGCTAAAATCCCCAGCAGTCCCATAGAATGCCTCCAGGTGCTTGTTTTGTGAGAGCAGATGTCGCCGTTTCGTGCCTTGTTAGCATAAGCATTAAGGGGGCATAAAAATGGCTACAATGTACACCGCTGTGTTCTTTTGAGACAGATTATATCCAGCACTTACCAGTCAGGTATTCGACTGCCTCAGAGCAGAAGCTGATAGCCAGGGGGCAGTTTGCACACCAACCTCAAAGGCCCCCTCTGTGAGTTTTCCCTGACAGATGGTTACGGTCTGCTCGAGAAAGGTGCGGGCCGTCGATCAGGAACGCAGTCCAGCATGTTGATAATTAGCCATGTCTTCATCAGGACAAGCACAAACAGTTCCTCATCCCCTTGTAGGCGTTCAGTTTCAGCCTTAGCAAGTCCATCTTGTTGTTCAGTCAGCGTACATTGGTGAGACAGATTTATGGAATTAAAGGACTGTTTGTGTTAGCATTAAACGTAGCCAGCACTGTGCTTTAAAGCTGATGAGGGTTGATGCTTTTTCTTGTCTCCGAGCTGATGCCAGTCTGCTGCCCTCAGTAGCTGTAGGTTGCCTAGCGCTGCTTTAAGAATGGACATTGGACCTTTGGATAATGATTCCTCCTGGACTCTATAATAACAGGCGTTTGTTAACCAAGTCTGGTTAAATTGAAAAGGGAAGAGGACCCAATAGCAAAAATGATACCTTCGAATGTTGTGTTAACTTTAGGTGTTGGTAATATGTACTTTTTAAAAAGAATACCCCTGAAGTCTTCAGTCATTCCAGACAATCTTATTTCAAAAAATTCCATTTTTAACACGTCTTACACATATATTCACAGTTTGGGAACATTTTGAGCAGTGCTTACTTCTAACTCTTAATTTCTTTTGTGAACAGAGGACATAAACCTCACAATTATAGAAATCTTTGAGACAGCAGTGCAATCCACACAAAGACTTTCAGTCATGGTGTCCTGTTGGTTTGTTTTTAGATTACATTCAAAACAAGCAATGCATTGATCCTGTTCATTTAAGGGATTTCGAAACTCTTGAATTCATTCGTCACTTGGAAAAAGTTTATCCTCTTCGAACTTTTCTGTTTAGAAATGAATCTGGCAGAGACAGATGCAACATCAGCTTTGGAAAAGGATCAGACACTCATCATTGAAAAAGCAATTACAAACATTGTTGCACTTTAAATGACTGACTTAAATTCACTCTTTCAAGACTGAAGGACTCCATCACCTTGGTATGGTACTACACTAGAGGAAATACATTCAAATGGTTTGTATACAACAGTATGTTTTTTACACCTTTGTTCTGCTTGTATCTTGTTATCATTATAATAGAAATGATTTAATAAGAAACTAAATCAAAATAATTCGATACATTCAGTCAACTAATGTATAGATTGTGATTTCAATCCATTTTTTCTGCTCATTTACTTTTGATCTCTCTCTCTCTCGGGATAACTATTTTACAAGTGCGTCAACAGTACTTAATATGTCTTTAAATTTTCTTTCTCTTTTGCTGTGTCCATAACTCAACTTCTGCTCAACAGCTTAATCACCGTTAAAAAAGGTCCCTCTTTTTATCCTGCAAATCCTAGTCCATGCAGGACCTCTACGACCTTAGTAATAACATCCCCTATCCCCAGTCCCTAACTACTGAGGTTCCAAGTGTGACCACCACTGACCTACTAAACCCTTTCTTGCCACAACACAATTCCGAAGATATAGAATATGTTAAATCCAGCCTTTTCTCAACAGGGATTCAGCTCAAGTCCTCGTCCGAGCCGCAGTCACTATCCTGGCTGGACTTCCTGTCAGCTCTGCTCCCTCCCTGTGCTCTCCTTTATGTTCCTGTGCAGTTCACACATTTACACCATGTTCCATCCCTCTAAATTCTTCCCTGTCACCTCAGCTGACAACAATTCAAAGGATCTGACAGGAAGTGGACCTCCTGCCTACAGGCGATGGTACAACCTTATTTTCCATCTCTGCACTTTGTAGTTAAAAGGTGCTCAGGATATTCCTCCTCTGCATTGACGTCGCTATCACTTCGCTCTGTCTGGACTTTTCTACCCCCCTGGGTTTTCAGTGGTGAAATGATGCTCCTGCAAACAGAATCACTCCTTATCATCATTTGTAGAATAAACAACGTAAGGCTACACATCACCCCAGACTTTTTGTCACCTTCCTTTTATTTTTTATCTTATTTTGTGTCAAACGGAATTCAAATATATCTCCTTAAATGGTGCTTAACTGCTTGATACCTTGCCACTGAACCATAGCTTTATGACTTTTATTATTTTACATTCTACATCACTGCTCCTGCTGTATTTGTTTCCAAAACCCCTTTTACACCTGCACTGCACTCCTGCAAATGTAATGTGAATGTGAGATGCATGGGTGAACACAAATGGTCCACTTTTTGGCCTCCCTCAGAAAAATGTCCACAGGAAGTTGGATGAGCTGATGTTTGAACGCAGAAGGTATGAGACAGAGGACAAACTGGTGGGATCTTTGTGCAACTTGTGATTCCTATTTTTTTCTGCTCCCCACGATAAGTTCTTAATACTGTAAACACATCTAATTATAAGTAACACATTTAAAAGTGAAAACTGTAATCACAGTTTCAGACTGTAGCACTTCGTGCCCATCTTGGACATGTTTTAAACATTGCACTTTGACCTCTGCAGCATCCTTTTAACATCATGACCTGCCTTCCGAAACCCCTCCCCCAATTCAACAAGTAAAATCTCCCATAATGATGCTCATGTGAGAAAGGGGAATCATGAAAAATGTCAGGGACAGGATTACATGTGAAATGGGCTCAAGTTACATCCAGTGAGGGCCTATAGTTTTAAGCTTAAAATTCTAGTGTCAAATGAAAACAAAACGTATCTCACAAGACTTATAAAGATGTTTAGACGGTTCTCTACATGAGCAAAAACTTCCTTTGACAGGCAGAAATATTGAAAAGAAACAGACTTGTTGGTGACTTGATCGGCTGAGAAAGTGGGACATCCCCCATCACACAACACCAACACACGAACACCAATACCCAATCACCTGTGTATGACGTGAATTTGTAGGATGACACTGACTGGCAGTCTCATTCACATGCACACCGAGGATCCTGGGAGGCTCTCCTCAGCCTGAGTCTGTTTTATGTCTCACCACTGTCCCATATGCATACATTAGGCAAGTCCTTATTTCATGCAGGGTACATGTTGTCAGTATGATGTAGTGTGTGAACGTTGCATATTTATGAATACAATATATCATCTAAATATTTGCATATGCAAGCAATATTCAAGAATGACTGGAAGGTAAGTGATGTTGGAAAGTAGCAAATTTGAAGCGTTGGACTGTCAGATGAGAAATATTTCCTCAGCTTTGTGCAACTGTTTGACTCCACAGTAAAGGCCGGAGGACAGTTTATTTCCCAGGATTAGGTTAAAAACCTCCCAAAAAGCAGTGTTTGTGTATTTGTGTTAGAATAAGACAAAAGTAAATAACAGCAGACATCCACATCAATCCCAGACTCTACCCAGCACTGCAGATGACAGGCAAAACGCTGACACCGTCATCCCCTCAAATTGAATTAGAGATGTATTATATTCCTGTTTTAATGTGTGTGGTAAATCATGCAGGGATAACCGGCATTCACTCACTCTTGTGTTCTAGACGTGTTTCTGTGAAATAGCGAGATATATAGATGGATGAATGGAGAGGTTAAATGTGATTTGTTATGAATCTTCCTTCTCTCTGTCACATGCAATCGGGCAGACAGCAGTACACAGAGGAAAACAGGATCAATTATGTCTGAAAGCACCACTTTTACTTCCTCCCTGTGCTGTCTGAGGGCCCTTACTGCCCATTTAGATCTAAATAAAGTTGTTCAACACATCACAGATACAGGTGACTGCTGCCGTTAAAGGACACATGACTACAAATATCCTCTCAGCCTCTTTTCTAAGAAGACATTTTGAGTCCTACTGTCATGATTAGTAAGGTTCAGAGGTGCTGGCTGTTGGATTTTGTAATCTTTGGTTAGTTATTTTTTTGTCAATGAAGGAAAAGTGAATAAAATCAAAAGATTTGAGGATCTGGGTTAAAAGCTTCAAATGAGTAATGAACATACCCAAACAAGTAGTCAGAGAGGGTTTCCATTGATTTATTTCACATCAATTCAAGTTGCTTCATTTGCAGATAACATTAAGTGTAAGACTGACATTTTGCTAAATGTGCCAGATGTGCTGCAAAAACTTGCTTAGCCAATGAGAATGTCCCAACAGCATCCAATGGCCAGCTGTCTGCCTTGTGTGTAAGAGCTGTACCATCTTAATAACAGCCCTGCTCTGATAATACCCTGTCTGCTGTGTCCATCAGTCAAACACAGACTGTAATTTAAAAATGTTTGAATTCCTGATTTGTAAAGAATTAGGCCATTTATCACAATCCTCAACAGGCCATAAATTATTAAGAGGAAAATATTGACCAAGAATTTCATGAGACGATCAGCCTTTTGTTTTGTGTTCTCTTTATGTTGAACAGGAAAATCAGTAAACCCTGGGAGCTTACAGTAATAGCAGCTTAATGTGTTCAAATTCTGAAATCAGTTCATTTGACAGCACATATTAATGTTCACTACTTGTAAAGTCTCAGTTTGAATGCAGAATGAAACTAACCCTTTCTCAGTAATGTGTCAGAATTCAATTTTTACCTCCTGGCAATTGTTTTTTCTTCCCGTTATGAAGGCGGTGAATGGAGAGCAATTTGACCATGAACACGAATACTGTACACACACACACACACACACACACACACACACACACACACACACACACACACACACAACACGACAAATTTGAATGATAATGTCTCCCCCCCCCCCCACACACACACACATTTGTGCTACATTTGGTCTCTGTGTTGTGATAATTAGTGTGTTCAGTGCTTAACTACTAGTGTGTAGTTAAGCAGAGAGATGCAGAAATGTGATACAGCCTGCAGTCTTACTTCGTCTTCATTCCTCTTAACAGAGCTTATGGAGACATTAGGCAGAAGTCATTAACTCCAGCAGAGACAAGAGGGTTGGGGAGGGGGATCCAACTCACTCACTGCGCTGAATAAAAAGACAGTGGTGCTTGAGGTAGTGTGTCAAAGTCTGCGTGTGCATGCATATACAGTAGATTCTATGAGCATGTTTGTGAATTGGAATGAAATAGAAGATGGCTTGAGGCTTGCGTCAGTGTGTTTGCATCACTAATTGGCATTCATGCCTCAAGTCTTGAATACGCTATATTCTGTTTACGCCGAGATGTAGCAATGACAAGTGATGCGATCAGGATCTCCAATTAGTCAGACATCCTCTCTGTTATGAGGCATACCATGTTTTTCTGCACATAAAGCAACAACAACATATACAATCGAACCCATAAAGAAAGCATCTGCCCTCATGCACACTGACGGAGCTTTAACATCTACATTCAGTCTCTCAGAATAAAAATAGATTGTTTAATCTCTGCAAATGTCAACATATGCTAAAAGACATTTGCATTTGCTTTCATATTAAATCGGGTTCCCCCGTGATGTGAAGTTGAAGGGGAAAAATAGCAGCATAAACATCTTGCAGAGTACAACACGGAGATCTACTATGTCATTGTGTTCACTGTAACCTCTGTTTGATGCATGTTTCTCATTACAACCACACGGTCCTCTCAGTGACGTGTGCAGTGATTTGCAGATCAATAAGGGTGGAATAAAAACACCCAGTGGTGCCTTCTTAAAAAGCTTGTTTTCACTTTCCATCTCTCTTCTGCATCCTATTTTCATATTTTAAGCTTGAGTTGGGCTTTGAATTCCTGTGAGTGTGTGTGTTTGTGTGTGTGTGTGTGTGTGTGTGTGTGTGTGTGTTTGTGTGTTTGTGTGTGTGTGTGTGTGTGTGTGTGTGTGTGTGTGTGAGTGTGTGTGTGTGTGTCTGCTGAACAAGACTTAAGAAGCATTTATCATGATTAGTCTTTCATCAGTGGAGCAGAAGAGGACTTTAATGTCATTTACAGTCCTTCCCTGCTTTTTCCATCTTCATTTTTTATCCCACCATTCCCTGATTCACTGCTTCTGCTTTCCAGAAGCTCTGTTTTTTTTTTTTATCAAAGAAGCTCAATAATCAGCAACTGCCAACCCCTCTCCCCGCCATCCATCTCTTCGGGCCAATGAGAGCACTCATTAGCTTGACCTTGCTTCTTTCTGGGAGTAGGGTTGAGCGGTTGTTATCCAGATCTGGCATCTAAGCTCAGCTGAGCAGGCTACATGATCCGATAATTGACAGAGTACTTAAGCATCGGGCTGAGAAAACCAGACAATAAAGTCTCTGCAGAATTGAGCAGCCTCGTTTTCTCCGAAAAAGTACATTGGTTGCTGAAGTCTCAGCTCCATGCACATTTACAAACATACAATATTAGTGATTCCATCACTACATGAACAAGCTGTACATAAGATCTGTAACATTGTAGAATGCAAATTATCAAAAGAAGCACTTTGATTTACTGGGCAAGACAGATGGGCAAACCTCACCTTCTTTTTATCCTCACATCAGTACCTGAGAAGTAGCTAACGGGACAGGCACACAAAGCCTTGCTCTCTGTTCTCTCTCCACAGAGTTCTGAGGAACAAAAGTAGCTACCAGCACTGAGCCCTTTATACGTCTCTTAACTACACAGTATTTGTCTGGTGCACTTTTGATCTTCAGTGAGACAAAGGGATGGCAGAGAAATGCTACACAGTCATTTCTTACCTTTCTAGGACGGCTGAGAAAATCAAGTGCAGTGTTAAATCTGATCCTGTCAGAGCGGCTAATGGCTAGATGGGACTCTGTGAGTCTTTATTTCTGCCGTGGATCTGTCTTTAAAAGCTGAAAGAAAGACAGAGAAAGTGAAGCTTTTAGTTGAAAAGAAATTCAATATTTTTTGTCTGTCAGAGGAAAGAAAAACGTTAAATCCTTTTTCTGTATGATGTTTGGATTATGACAACAAAAGACACCACACCCACTGCACACAATGTGGACCTCACAAGAGAATTTTCTCTTGTTTGTTCTACCTGAAAAGACCGGAAAATTAGATATTGACTGCAAAATAATGCTTTTTTTTATTTGGACAAGGCATGCCAGCAATGAACAAGCTGCTGCTTAAACATTTACAGGACACACCTTTACGCTCTAAAAAGGTCAAAACAGCACGTACGGCAGTTTGAGAGGATGTTGGATTAGCATTAGACTCCTGAAACTGGCCTCTGCTTGTTATTGAACAATTGTCTCATTAAGCACCTTAAGACAAAAAGCATTTCTACTGGTGTAAAGTTTTCTGGTGGAACTATGTTTAAAGCTTTTTATGCTCATAATATGTGCTGACGTGCTACAAAACATTCAACCTAAAAACACGTTATTTTGGAGAATAGGAGATTAAAGTTCAATTAAATTGTGCATTCATCCATAATTTTTTCTGAGCTCTACTTTTTTCCACCGCCAATCAGTGTTGAAAAGACTGCTGATGAACACAATACTGTAATAATGGCAGAGCAGTGGTTTCAGCAGTGGCAGTAATGGGGCCTTTTCAGACTGCCAGTAGAGAGAGAAAAAAACTGAAATAGTTGTTATTGAGGAAGATGGGCAGAACAAACTTTTAGCTGTGTGATGTCACAAAGGGAAAATCTCCCAACGGCCTGTTTGAGCACACATTTTCTGAAAAGTGGAGCAGGGAAAAAGACGCATAGGATGGACCTTTGTCATAACTGGGGGTTTGTAGACAGGCAAGGGACACATACTAGTGTTCAAAAACATGGTACAGTGTATTTAGATTAATACGACATTTAAGCTACAAGGAGTGGAGCTCAGATGTTTCCTTAATGGAGTTAATATTAACTTAGGTTCAGGAGCAGGAGTACCCCCAAACCACACCTCCAATCACCTGACAAGCCTACTTATACCGAGCCATCCCACTCCGCCCTGTTTGTCTCAGTTATTCGACGACCCACCCTCCCTTACCTTCCTCTCATCCATTCACCCTCCTTCCTCATCCCTTCATCTCGTTCGTCTAATTCTAGGCACAGTCTGGGCCGTGATCAGCTCGGGCAGATTTATGCTTGAGACGTAACCTCCATCCTGAGTCTCCCTCTGCCCCGCAGTCAGTCCCAGACCAGCCAACTGACTACATCCTCTTCCACCCTAAAACGTACATGGTTGTGGCGTTGTCCTTGCTAGTGAAGTGCCATTCAAATAGGCGTTGTCTCAGCACATTCTACAGACACGCCCATAGCATCCCAGAGATGACAGCTTCATTTTTCATGATTTTAAAATGTTATTTTATACAATAAACCATTATTGAAATTTGCCCTGGTGGTTATTAACACAGTTTTCTGTTATAACAAACTTAAATTACATTTCTTCTTAAATTTACATCGACTTAAAAACATAATTTGCATTCCATCCAGCTCCATCATGCTCATACAAAATCTGATGATTTGGTACTGGGATGTTTTGAATAATTATGTTTGCAAAAATGTGTATTTGCTAACCTCGCACATTTTTCACTTACGATCTACTTTTTTATTGTCTGCTTCTGCTCTCTCTCTCTCTCTCTCTCTCTCTCCCTCTCTCTCTCTCTCCCTCTCTCTCTCTCTCTCTCTCTCTCTGGTTAGAGACTTTTGATTCAAAAGGATTATCATTTCTATCCCTCCTGCACAAGTTCCTTCGATCGTGTCACGTACTGCCACTCTGATGATGCACATTTAGAGCACAAGCACAGACATTCACACTTTAAAGTTGCATAGATCAGTGTGTGCATGCCCATTAATCTGCATGTCTTTACAAGTGTCAACATGAGAACAACTGCTGGTATATATATATATATATATATATAAGTTTGTGTGAAAGGGTCAAAGATATACTTGTGCAGAAGGAGAAATGATAATCCCTGGGTAACTAAACTTTCCTAACCATTTTTCTATGGATTTTCCTCTTCTCTTATGCTTCATCATGCAGACAGAGAAACAGAACCCTGACATCATTAATTCATGGATTCATTTTAAGCAGGCTTGGACAGCTTCAAACTCTGCAGAGAAGAAAACTAACTTCAAAGAGCAAAGAAACTCACAAATGGGAACAGCATTGGGTCCTATTAAAGTAGAAATGTAACATCAGACTGCTCCCAGAGGTCCCTCTAACTAATTCGAGTGTGTCGACTATACTGTATTGAGCTTTGACATTTGTTAGAAAGCAAATTCAATGAGGTGGGAGGACTTCAATTCAAAGGACTTTATTATAGGAGCATGAATAAGTCGTGATCATTTAAGCAGTTCAGGCAAACACAAAGAATCTTGTTTTTTACGTTGTCAGTCGGAAAGTAAACATGATATGAAGCTCTCTTCTTTCTCTTTTTGTCTATTCTGTATTACTTGTAAATGTCAGCTGGAGTCCAAGAAAGATTTTCCCCAAGGGGAAAATAAAAGTATATCTTGTCTTACCTTAATGAACATTTGTGTCGACATGTCCATACTTATGGCAAATACATCTTTGTAATACCACATTTTCTGTGCTCAAACTATCATCACAACTGTTACCCTGCTTTATTGCAAAGGCAGCAGGTACATTATATTAGTACTGTTGAATTGTAGCAGTGATTGCCTCCAACCTGATCTCAGCTGCTCTATAATGGGACTACAATGCTGATCTATAATGGGAGACAATATAATTCCAAACGCACGACTTCCAACACTTCACCAATCAGGAGTCATTAGAGTCTGTGTAAGCCAGCAGTGTGTCTGTGCGTGTTTACTGCACTAAAACTGAGAGATCAGTCTATCTGACATCACTTTGAACTGCTAAATGTGAACAGTTTGAAATTCACCTTTTTACTTAAAGCGAAGGCTGCAAATTCAAACCATTTTGAATATTTTTCATTTGACAGAAAATACCTTTAAAGGGGCTATATGTAACTTTCAAAAATACTGCGCTTGTAGCGATACCGCATGGCCGTCAGGCGAACTGCACCAGTAACCTGTTGCTCGCTCTCCCTCGTGTGCTCGTCATACTGGCTCGTACGTACACAAACGAGCATCAACATCGCCCCTGAAACACTGGATATTTACCGGCATAATGTTTACAGAGGAGGTAAGTGGTCATACACATGTGAGAGTCTGTGAAGGAGTCTGTGTGTCTCATTCTCCATCCTACAAACGACAGTCTCGGCAGGCACTGCCTGAGAGCATGAGTGTGTGATGAGTTTGTCCGACTGTGAGAGCTCCTAGGACGGATATAAGTGTGGTGAAGGCGGCCTCTGGCTGTGCAGGTGAAGACCGGGAGTGTGTGATGAGTTTGTAGTTTGTACTGTTGATTTCTGCAAGTGGAACAGAGTGAGGAGGACGTTGAGAACGTCCTAATGTTAGCGTTTAAGAACAATTAAAGGCATCACTTGTTTCTCTTATTGACCGAGAGAGGAATGTAAAGCATGGCAATCCCATAAACTGTCCAAATAATAAGTGTCAACCTCATGATGGCAGAAGTTAAAAAGTCAGGGGATTGTCAAAGTCATTAAATTCATTATCATTACAAATCCTTGTGTGGGAGCCATTAAGATTTCTACAATAAATCAACTCTATGTTGAGTACATGTTGATGGTGCTAAAGGAAAAATAACAGCCTCATATGTCTTTATCATTGGAGAATCATGATTTCTGGACCTTTTTTCATCCCAATCCATCCAACAGTTGTTGTGATAGTTTCAGTCTGGGCAAAAGGAGTGAACCAGCCAACCAATTGCCAATCAGGCTAGCAAAAGTTGTAATCATTCAAGATGATGAAAGCCTAGTCGAGGATGATTTATACGGAGCCTGAAAACTCTGATCATCAATGCTCCTTTTCTTTTTGTACCTGCAGAGGGGTGGGAACATTATTAAAGCAATAAGGAGAGCACTAGAGCAGAAACAAGAGATTGACTTTGAATATTAGGGGGAAGAGTTCAGAGTGGAGAATAGCGAGCACAGGGGAACGAGGTGTGCAGTGTGGTGTATTATTTTCATGTGTCCAGATATTTTAGTATTAATGTAGGTGTATGTTTAATGATGATAAAGAGAGAATATATGAAATAAAAATATATGAATATAAATATAAATATATGAATATAAATATATGAAACTCTGACTTTTTTCTGTCAAAATCAAGCAATTAACAAAAAGCTAGTTACAATCAGCTGTATACTTTTATTTGTCTTCATTGATTTCTCCAACTTCCACTTCCCATTTGAGGCTGATGCTCTAATGAACACGCTGACTTGAATGCCCCGTGCTCCACCAGGTGTTGGCAAAGTGGACTGTACCATGTTGGACTTAAACATGGGGGAGGATATCACATTTTCTTCTTTTATACTTTGTTTTCAACCTCCTGTAGAAAAAAAAAAATGCTTTAGTTTAAAGACTATGTTGTCGAGTTATTGCACATTTTAGCTCATTTGTGGAAAGATTGATGTCACTGATGTTATTTTTGACGTCGTTTGTTGAACTCTATCCATGCTTGTAGCATCTTGGTTTGACCAGGATGTTTGTTAACCAACTGTTTGAGCCTCACTGCCATTTTGTCTGTGGGCTGGGGATCCCCTTTTCGAGTGAGTTTCCTTTTTGTTGTTTTTTTTGTTGTTGTTTTGTATTCATCACATATTTAGGACGTTTGCTAATGCTAACAGTAGAGCTGAGGTCTGAACCCAGGTCCTGGACTGTTGAGGTTACTTTAGTTCTTGAATCCTTTCACAACTGTTTACACAACAAATATAAAATACATTTTACTGTTGATTAATCACACAAATGTCCCATGAACAGTTAGTAAAATCAGATTTTGATACCTTCTGACATACATGCATACATACATTACTTAATCACTTTGCTATTTAATGTTTTAAAGGTTAGATAAGGCCAGATGGTTACAGGCATTTTAATGGAGGGAAAGTGATGGTGTGGAACCTCTTTTGATGTTTTGTTGGACCGGAACATGAGATAAGTGAAAGAATCGGGGTATTACAAATTGCAGACATGTCACACTCCTGGTATAAGAGTTATTCTCCAACACTTGCTAAGCTTACTGTGAGCTGAACCTTTTATACTCATCACACACATTTTCCATGCTGCTCCCCTCCACTCGAATTATCATGAAACACTATTAAAGGTAACACAGGAGAATGTTTTTTGCTTTAGAGCAGCAAAGCCACATTGTGCTATTCTGTCAAATAACTAGTTATGTCTTTGTCACCTGCCTTGCTTGTCTATAAAGCAGTGTACTGTACCTCTGGTTTTTGTGCTCATTAACTAAAAAATGTGCTGTCGTTTATTAAGTTGTTACATTTACTGCCCTTCAGCAAACCCATTATTTTTCATTGAACCAACAGACTTCCAGATTCTTGAGGTTTGCTTTGTCAAAATCAGATTATTAACAAAACCTTGCATGCAGTGCGAATGTCTAAAAGCTCAATAAATGACTCTCCACTACTTGTGAAACACCTCTTCAGTGTCAGGCATTTGGAGTAAATTCAGCTCCATCAAGTGTTTCTGTCAGTGAGCACATCCTGTATAATATAATTCAATATAACGGCTCTGGAAGAAGCTCACCTAAATGGAATGAGCTTGTGTCTAGGTTATTATGATGACTGGGCCTTTTTCTTAGGTAAATTCTCGAAAAATAGAGTATATCTCTGCAGCCACAAGGTCTATAAGAATAACCTTGGTATCATAATAAAGATAAGATATAGATGCTTGCTACTTAGCTGAGCTTTTAAGGATTACAATGGTGTGTCATATGGCTCTGAGCATGCATGTTTACATGCCATCTGATTTGTACTCTTCCGGGGAGGCGGAGCTGCCCCCTTAGAAGGGGGCTATCGTCATCAACAGTTTAAACACATGTACTTTACCTGCAAGTAGCCAAAATGTCCACTTTGAAAAAGGTCCAATGGAGAGCCAGCAGAAATTAGCCAATAGCGGAACTGTATTACAGTTAGGAGCTTCATGCATCCTTGGCCTTTTTCTCTTGTGTTTCATAGACTACATTTAAGATCTGGCAACCGGTCAAGTTGTTTGAGAGAAAAACAATACTGCTGTGTCAAAGCAAACACACCTGCCCCTGGGTACTGCTGTGTTGTGTCTGCCTGTGTAGTTCCCTCTGATAGGCTTTTCAGTCGTCTGTAAGTGCTGAAATTGTATTCGCTAATGGAGCCATTTTTGGGAAAAGAATTCATGCTCAGACGGAAACGAGCTATCAGTTTCCCGTTTGTTGGTATCTCTTCTCATTCATGCACCTATTTCAGATGACATTTGGGCCATGCTATTTATTCTCTATGACAGGAACATCTCTGTATCTGTAGGTAGGCTTTATATCATGAACTGAGATTTTTTAACGTGACCATGGGAGACTAAAACTTAGTTTAAAATGTGTGCAGTAAAACTCTTTCATGAATAAATACTGGTTGAGAAGAAAACGTTCTAGTTCTTGGTTGCGTTCACCCTAAAATAGTTCATCTGTTTAATTACCGATGCAAATCTCAGTACACAGGTAATAGCCATCACACGGGATAATGATGGAATATGGTTGCATCGGCTCAGTGCAGTTACCATAAATGACTTCACCACCTGCCATTAAATTACCATAGAAAGTGACATCTGCCGGCACATCTGGATTTGAGATGCTGTTTTGCAGCAGCATTACGCAACACTGAGTTCCCACAGAGTCCTAGTGGGAAAATGAGGAAACCTGCTCTGAAATGAGACGTCAACTTCTGATGTTTTTTTTTTAATGAATACAATGCTGTTTCCCAACATCTTCATGACGGCACAGGATAACATTGTAAAACAGATGTAAGAAACGCCCAAGTAGAGAATGAAGACTTTTTAATTTAACAATGCCTTTCTCATTAAGCTATCAATCAAGCTTTTACAAAAACACAATTTTCTATGACAGACAGCCAAGTGGAGAAGAGAGGATAACTTTATTGCATTGATTTGAATCTAAGCACAGTTTTCAAACTTTAAAAATAGTGCATATAAACAGTATTCTGCAGACGAAGATATAGTCTCTTCAATTCTAACCCTTAACGGCAAAAGCCCCCTGACATTAACAAAAAATAGTAGAACAGGAGTGTGAAATCATTTGGTCCCTCCCAGATACTGATTATTATGTTTTCATTGCCAATCACATATATATAGATATAGGGAAATGGGCCGTCCTCTCGCCTCCAAAGTAATTGAAAAGGTCTTTATCTTCCTTCAGCCATGGTCACTTTCTTATTAGCCCCACACTCTGCTCTGGAATGAGTCGTCAGGCTGCCCAAACAGTATTACCTGTGACAAGACATTACCATCACAGGTGGAAATATTACACCGTCATAGTTTTAATAATAAAATGGAGCCCAGGCAGGGTGGTGGTGAGGTGACTTAGAGTTCAGGGTTGAAATAATGAGGGTGTTAGGTGAGTTAATATTTCTGGGGAAGAAGGTGAATATGTGAATGTGAAAGGCAGCTTTTATGAATTTCTATCAAACAAATTGATGCCTATTTTAAAACCTGTTATGGCCTGGCTTATTCTCAGAGGGAAATATTGCTTTAATATACAGCAGAATAAGGTGCACAATAAAGTTTTTTATGCTATTGAGTTATGTATCTATCATAAAATAAAATGGTGAAACCTACACTTTCAAACGGTTCAAGTTTTAGTTCAAGGGAAAGAGTCTTTCACTTTTGGAAAGGAGAAAAAAAAAAGAATATACTGCAAATTACCAGCGACTGATTCAGACCATTTGGCTGCTGCTTTTACGTCCACTGATCTTAAATCAAGCCTTTAAGTGCAGTATAATAAAATAGAAGCAGTGAAGACTTGTTGTATTGTATTTTGGACATATTTGTTCATGTTGCAGTTACTGTCAGGAAAGAACAAACAACTAATAACTGAAATCTTTTGCATTTGTTGACCGAAAAAGTACAGAAAAAACATTATAAATTATTCAATTCAGCATCTATTATGTTGTTAAAATTACATTACCTGGTACAGTTTCATGCAATATGAAAAAGCTGTAACAATATCCCTACAGTGTATGTATTCTGTATCCAGGGGAAGGATTTATGAGCTACACTGGAGAGATTTGACAGAGGCAGTAAGGGGGGGAGGTGTATGTGTGTGCTTGGAGGTTGGGGTAATAGGGTATAGAAGGAAAGAAACCGGGTACTTAGGACTTTACACTTCAGGACTACAGGAGCAAAGGGCAGCTGTCCAGAGAATCATCATTGGATTAGGAGGCATCATGACCCTCAAACTCCAACAAGCAGTAAAAATCCTCAAACACACACAAACAGGGACTCGTTCTCTACAACACACACGAGTTGCGAGTAAGGACTAGCCGGTAAAGAAAGCCTTGGATTTGCTACTGTAAATCCAGTTTATGGACAAATGGCCACAGCGAACAGAGAAAATGCCTCAACGGCAAATTCACAAGCGCTGAGGGCGACAAAGAGCAGGAAAGTCCATTTTGGACTTTACAGGAGAGGGTGATAAAGACTGGAGCGATGACAAAGAGGGGAGGCACAGGGAGAAAATAAATAAAGCATGGTGGGCATTAGGGAGGACCAGGCTTCTCCTTCTTACTTCATTTTGTGCAACACAGTCTGGAACCATGCCATGGCTTCTTAAGATGTTTGGTTCCACCATTTTATTTTCATGCAGAAAAAGTGAAAACCATTACAAAACTTTAAAAACAGTCTACAGTAACAGCATTGTTTTCGGTAAAACCATATTTTAGACACAGCAGTGAGTGGAATTTTATGATTAACCCAGTAGTAGTTGAAATATTTTATTTTTACCGAATACTTCACCTTCATAGTTGCTCTGGAGAGAAGGAAAGTCAGAGGATCAGCAATGTTGTTACTTTAATGATCTGAACATGCTGGATTTGTGTACTAAATTTCCTGGTAAAGCATTTAATGGCTGTATGGACATGTCATTAAGATTTTCCTTTTAACCTTGTTTTCACACAAATGGAAAACTAGCCATGAATGTTTGTGAACATTTTTAATTGCAATCCTTCCAATATTTGCTGAGCTGTTTGAGTTCATTGCATGAGAGGGAGTGCTGTTATTCTGAATATTCCACCTGAATAGCTTTGGTCGCCTGAATGACATTGCCATTGTTAGAGAATTCCACTTGGTACTATGGGTAACTTTTTGCCAAGTTAACTTCCCTTTCTCGTTTAAGTCAGAACTTCAGATGAGGGATGAAGTCGTTCAGATCGGATGGTGTTCAGCTTGCTAATTCCATTTTGATTAGCCATCTCTTAACATGCACTGCTGCCCCTCCCCCTCGTTATGTGGAGAGGGCTCTGTCATTAATGAGACACCCAGTAACCATGGTGACCTGGAAACACATTTTCAAAAACATTCCATCAGTCGGCAGACCATTATATATAAGATCTTTTTTTTTTTTTTTTTTTTTTTTCTCTTTTTTTATTTGTCTGCATTTTTTCTCATCGTTTAACACCACAAAGGGGGGTGTCAACTTTTTATGAGATTGAGGCATATTTTAGTCTTGCAGCCAAATATTTTCATATTTAGTGCGTGTGCGTGACCATCACCGGCCCTCTCTGGAAGCTAAGTTGACATTCTTTATTAGATTTCCCTATTATGTGCCAGGGAGGGCAGTGCTGCACCGCAGTGATCTGAGGGGGAAACAAAGGCTGGACAGGACGAGACAAGGCGAACAGGGGAGGGAATAGGCAGGCAGTGCTATCAGAATCGAAGAGTGCTGTGTTATTTCTAACCACCAGCTCCACATCTAAAAAGAAACAAGACAAGACAAAAAACAGAGAATCAGACCCAAAAAAGAAGTTGTGTCAGACGCCATTATTGTGGATGCCCTGAAAGTATAGAGTAGGCCGCCCGAGGATACAGGTGAGAAGAGGGCATGTGTTTAGTGTAGGGTCTCTGGGGAGAGACTCAGCACATTCTGGAGGGTCCCAACTTTTCTCGGCAATGGGACTCAACAGGAGCTAGTAAGCCCTGATCAACATGCAAGTGTGATGAACTCCAAAGCCTAGAGCAGCCATCACAGCACAGCAGGGCCAGGCGGGCAGAGCGCGCACCCCCCGCGGATCACAGGAGCACCCAGGAGGTATCCCCAGAGAACCACCAGAGCAACCGAGAGCCACGCGGACCCGGGGGACAAGAGGGGCAGCGACCGCCACACCCAGCGCGCCAGGACAGGCCCAGGCGGCATGGGGCACGAGGGCAAACCCATCACCCAACACCCAGCCCCCCCACCCCAGCACCCCCCAGTGCCCCAGCACCCCCCACCCGCCCACACCACGCCCAATCCCCCACCCCCGAGAAGGCAGGAGGCCCCACGCAGGCCAGGAGGCCAGATGCAGGAGCCGAGCGCCCCCCGCAGGGAGGGCAACCAGCCCAGCGCCAAACAGGCTGCCACCGGGTGTCGGCATGAGGAAATCGAAGTCAGGACCCAATGCAAGCCCAGAGGGCAAATGTGGACGGGGCAGCAGGTGCTGGCGCCGCAAGAGGGGAGGCGCCCCGCATACCTCCCGTACCACCCCCCAGGGGGAGCGCGGCGTGCCCAGGGCCCCCGCACCCCAAGATGCGCCCCAACCCCCAACCAGAACCAAGCCACCACACACAGCCAGCCCGCGCCACAGCCACAGCGCCCACCAGGCCAACCGATCCAGCCCCCGCAGCCCACCGAGAGTCACCGCACCAGCAGGGACCGAACAGGCACGCATGAGAACCCCCTCCAGGCCACCAACCCCAAGTCCCAGGGGCCCCCAGCCGCAGTAACACAGATGATGGTCCACCCTCACTGCTCCATGCCAGGGAGGGCCGGGCCCCCCCAGCAAGGCCTTGTGTATGCTGGTGGGAGAAGAGAAAAAAAAAAAAAGAAAATAAATAACTTTACCCCCCTCTTACTATGTTTCCCGATCCCTGACGCAGAAACATTATCCCTACACCGTGTTCAAGTGTAACCCTGAGTGTAATGTGGTGCATTAAAAGTTGGGGAGGGAGGGTGGGTGAGCTGGCAAGGGGGCAGGCCAGAGGGTTGCAGGGGATGGGTACTCTGCCACCTACCCTGAACCAAAGTCCCCGAGCCACCCCAGACCTCCCCCCAAGTTGTGTGTATGGTGCATTAAAAAAAATAAAATAATTGGAGAGCAGGGGAGGCAAGCAGGGGGGGGATGGGGAGGACATAGCGCCGTATAGCCCTGCAATCCGCCCCACCGCAGAGCCCACCCTACTCAACCCCCCCCGCCCTCGGAGCCCTAATTGTTGTGTCCCTATATGTGCCTAAGAGCAACTATATACAGTGCGGTGTGAGATGTGTGAAGTGTACATTAAGAGGCAGACTGGTTAGGGGTCCGGCCCGTGAGGACAGAGCAGTGAGAGGGACAGGTGTGAAACTGGCCCTGATGTAGAGGGCTCCCCAGAACCAAGAGGCAAGGAGCCACAGAGGACCCACACGGACCAGCCCGTCCCGCCAACACTACAACCCCAGGAGCCGCAGCGCCGGAGCAGCACCCTGGCGGACGCCATAGCCCCACCACAGGCCGGCCGCATGCAGCAGCCCGCCCCAGAGGGGTGATCGGGCCGCACCAGTAGGAAGCAAGGGCCCCGAGCCCCCACCCAACCGGCCAGAGCCGGCACACCGAGGATGCAGGACGCGCACCACGCAGCACCACTAAGCCTGCCCCGCTCCACCAAACCCAAGGACAGCACCAGGCCCAGACCAAGGCCCCCAGCTAGCAGTACCCAAACTCCGGCGGCAGCACACAGGCCCGGAGCCTGTGCCCGGCTGAGCCAGTGTACCCCCCCCGCAAGTAGACCACCCGGCCCCCACACCAGACCCCCAGGCAGCGGAGGGCCCCCCCCAGCCCACCCAGGGGGGGAGAGGGGCGCAGCGGAGCAGGCAGGCAGGCACAGAGGCAGGAGGAGGGAAGCGAGGCGGAGAGGGACAGGGGAGCGACAGGAGGGCCGACCCACCCCAAACCCCAAGGCCAGCCACAGCGCCCCGGAAGACGCCAGCCGCCGCCCCCCCCAGACCCCCAGGAGAGCGCGCAGCCCCAGCAGACCCGGAGCCCAAGGGAGGAGACACTGGGAGCACCCACCCCCCAGGGGGAGGGGCCCGAACCAAGCAGGCCCCGCAGAGCCAGATAGCAACTCCAGGGACAAGAGGGAAAGCCACCCCTAGTGCATGCAAACGGCCTTGAAGTCCGTGGTGCCGTCATTCCTTGTTGAGGAGAGGGATAATAAGCTGAGATAAAGCAGAGGAGAGTCAGACCATATGCACAGACAAAGTAAATATGTTCAGGAGTATCACAAATTTATGAGGGGGATGGCATACGCTCACATACAGAAGGAAGTTACAGGTTAATATTTAAAGATCTAATAAATGGGGACCATTTTTCTGTAAAGGATACCAATTGTTTTTTTCGGGTAGCAGATATTTTCTCGAGTGAAATGTGTTCTGTAAGGAGGTTCAGCCAATGAATGATGTTGAGGGCTTTCTTATCTTTCCAGTTAACCAGAATGGTTTTTTTGGCAATTGCGAGAGCTGCAAGCGTGGGTTGGACTTGAGTGTCTGATAAGGTCGTTGTCGATAGATCGCCAATTAGGCAAAGGTTCGGGGAATGCGGAATCCTGCAGTCCAAAATATTGGAAAGTTTCTGAGTGACTGTTAACCAAAATTGATAAACGGGTGTACATAGCCAAAGAGCGTGAAAATAGGTGTCCGCCGTGTTTTGAGTGCATTGAGTGCATGTGTCGGTGTGCGAAAAACCCATTTTATACAATTTAACTTGCGTTACATGTGATCTGTGAAGAAACTTAAATTGGATTAACTGTAAATTGGTGTTTTTTGTCATCTTGAATGTGTTTCCACAGATCTGGGTCCAGAAATCAGAGTCAAAAGATACGGATAAGTCTTTTTCCCATTTTTGAATTGGTATATGTATAGAGTCTGTTTTTGAAAGTAAACTATACATTTTTGAGAGATTTTTCTTATTTTTTGGAGACAATTTCGTGATGTATTTGACAAATTCAGGTGGCTGTAAATCAGTTAGCTGTAAAGTGCTCTGAGACGATGGAATCCTACTCGTAATTGTCTTTTTTACCTGTAGGTACTGAAGAAAATTTCCATTTTTTATTTCAAAGGTTCGAAATAATGTTGTATATGTCATAAGTATGTTATCATCAAAAAGGTGATGGAGGTGGGTGACCCCTTTCTCTGCCCATGTGCTGAGATAAAGAGGTATTTTGTTGTTTACAAAGTCTGGGTTGTGCCAGATTGGGGAGAGTATACCTGGTAGTAATTGGGAGCCTGTGACTTCCAGGGATTTCCACCAAGCAGACATGGTGGAGGCAATCATAGGGTTTTTGAAGCAGGAATGATGTTTAAGGGTAGAGGTGATAAAGGGTAGGTCTTGGAGTTTGATGAGGTTGCAGTCTATCTGTTCTAGTTCCAGCCAGGAGTTATATTCTTCATGTTGATATATCCATTTGGTGAGATACTGTAGTTGGTTGGCTAAGTAATAATACAAGAAGTTCGGAGCTTCCAGTCCACCTTCAGATTTATTCTTCTGGAGAGTGGTTAGGCTGATTTTAGCTTTTTTGTTCTTTGAGTAGAATTTACCTATAGCAGAGTCTAACGATTGGAACCACTTTGCTGTTGGTTTAAATGGAATCATAGAGAACAGATAGTTGATTTGAGGTAATATTTTCATTTTGACTGTTGCTATTCGTCCCAGAAGGGAGATGGGGAGGTTATTCCATCGTCTCAGATCACCACAGATTTTGTCCAGAAGTGGGGTGAAGTTTAAGTGGACAAGTTCTGAGAGTTTGGAGGAAATATTAATGCCTAGATATCTAATGTTGCCAATGGGAAAAGAATAATGCGAGATTTGGGCTGCAGGATTCCACGAGTTCTCTGTTATTGGAAGTATAATTGATTTTGACCAGTTGATGGTGTAGTCCGAAATGTGTGAGAAGGTTGTTATAAGGTTACATACTTCCTTTACTGATGTTTGGGGTTCTTGTAGGTAAAGTAAAATGTCGTCCGCATATAAATTAATTTTGTGTTCAGATATCTGAGAGCAGATACCTTTGATATTTGTGTTTTGACGTACCGCTGTTGCCAATGGTTCGATAAACATTGCAAACAATAAGGGAGAGAGTGGGCATCCTTGTCTTGTTCCCCTTTGCAAACTGAAGTTTTGTGAGGTGATCCCATTAGTGGTGACTGTAGCCTTGGGTGAGTTGTACAGAGTTGCTACCCATTGGATAAACGATTCTCCGAAGCCAAATTTGTGGAGCACAGCGAAGAGAAAGGACCAATTTACTTTGTCGAAGGCTTTTTCTGCGTCAAGCGACACAACAATAGCTTGTCTGTTGTAGCGCTGCGTTGAACTGATGAGATTTAGAAGTCTTCTGACATTGTTGGTGGAGTGTCGACCTTTAATAAATCCTGTCTGATCACTGTGAATTATTGTTGGGATAATTTTCTCCAGCCTGGAAGCAAGTGCTTTAGAGATAATTTTGATGTCTGTGTTGATTAGTGATAGAGGTCGATAGCTAGAAGGAAGCGAGGGATCTTTATCTGGTTTCAATAATAACTTTATTGAGGCTGTATTCATGTGAGAGCTTATATAACCATTATTCTTAATCTCTGTCACTGTCCTGAAGAAAAGGGGTGCTAACATTGACCAGAAATGTTTAAGAAATTCAGCGGGGAAACCATCAGGACCAGGTGCCTTGCCTGCTGGCATACTGTGTAATGCACATTGTAACTCATTGATGGTCAACGGAGCGTCTATGATGTCTCTGTGTTCAGTTGTTAATTCGGGCATGTTTAGATTATTGAGAAAATCATGAACCTCTTCTTTATTTGGGTTAACTGATGCTGAATATAAATTACTGTAATAATTGTAGAAGACTTGATTAATTTCCTGTGGTGATTGGGTGTATTTACCAGTGGGATCCTGGATTGCTGTTATGAAGGATTTTTCTTTGTTACGTTGGAGTTGATTTGCTAGAAATTTCCCTGATTTGTTGTTGTGTTCGAAGTCATTATATCTTAGTTGTTGAAGTAAAAATTCTGTTTTCTTTGATAGGATATTGTCGAGCTGCAGTTTTGCACTTTGTAGTTTAGACCATAATTGATCGCTTGGGTTTATTGCATAATCCTCTGTAAGTTGTTTAACGTTTTCCTCAATTACTTTCTCTGTTTGTAGTTCCTTCTTTTTTTTGTACGAGGAGTACGATATTATTTTACCTCTGATTACGGCCTTCCCAGTTTCCCAAAGTAAAGATGGAGATAAATCAGGAGAGTCGTTATTTTTTAGAAAGTCTGCCCACTCCCTCCTTATTATCTGATCAAATTCCGGGTCTTTGAGTAGAGAGATGTTGAAGCGCCAAGTCTGAGAAGATTTACGGTGGGGATCGGTTTGCAGGCTTAGGGATATTGGTGCATGGTCGCTGATAATGATTGGATGGATTCTAGTGGTAATTTTATGCGCGATAGAATTATTTGAGAGAAAAAAGTCAATTCTTGAAAATGTCTGGTGCACTGGAGAGAAGAAAGTATAATCCCTCTTTTTGGGGTTTTTGAGTCTCCAGACGTCATCTAGACCAAAATCTTTCATATAATCCTGTATGACTTTGACTGACTGTGGTAGTTTAGCATGTACTGGACTACTAGATCGATCTACTGAAGGGTTCAAGACTATGTTGAAGTCACCACCTATAATAGTTGTGGAGTTAGCAGATAAGTCTGCTAAATAGGAAAAAACTGTGTGAAAGAAGGCTGGGTCGTCATTATTAGGAGCATACAGATTGGCAATTGTATATAATTTATTAAAAATTGTTGCCTGGATAATAATGTATCTGCCCTCTGGATCTGTTACTGTGCTGTTTAAAGTAAATGGTACTCTCTTATGGACTAGAATGGAGACACCTCTCTGTCTATTGTTATAGCAAGATGAAAAGATAATATTATAATTTGGATCTGTAAGAGATTTTTCTTCTGATTGTAGTAAATGTGTTTCTTGTAGGAGCAAAATATCTGCTTTTAGTTTACAGACATAGTCCAGGATTTTAATTCTTTTTGTCTGTGAGCGTATGCCATGTACATTCCAGGATACAAAGTTTAACTTGGACATAGTGATAGGAGATGTTCTGTCATTGCGTATGTAGCAGAGTAATATAACTTCTGTGTGTGTCCTTGTGAGCTGTCTGTTGTTGTCTGCAAAGTGGATGTTGCTGTCTGTGAGCTGTGGATGTCAGGGTGGTGAGGAGAATGGTGTTGGGTTGAAGCTGTGTGGATGTTAGAGAGATATGTACACTGCAAGTCATGATCTATATGAATATCATCTATAAGCACAACAAAGCCTGGACAACTAACAGAGAACACATTGTGAAATATACCTACACACAAAACGGAGGGGGGACATGAGGGGTGAGTAGGGTAGGGAGGGTGAGGGGTGAGAGTGTGAGAGGGGGAGAGGTGTGAATGGAGACAGACAAAGTAAAGTAAAAGTAGGGTGGGGGTAGCCAGCGGAGGGTGTAGGTTAAGGGAGTGAGACATTTACACTAGTGAGATTTTTTTTTTGTTTTTTTTTTAATTAAATTTTCGATTTTTAAATTAATAAGTAATACATTTAAACACCAAAGCCGTTTAATTGCTTACCTATCCATTATATTTATTTTTTTATTTTTATATATATATATAAATATATATATATATATATTTTTTTTTTTTTAGAAGAGCCAGGGGGTTATAGAGGGTTCACGGAATAACTGACCGTCTATATATAGTTTGTCCACCACCAGTGCAGTCCGCTTACCTCTCTGCCTGTGTTCTTTCATGATGGGGTATAATAACTTACGCCGCTCGTTTATCTCCCGGGGGAACTGGTCGTTCATGCCATACGAGGTGCCTTTTAGCTCCCGACCTTTGCTTTTCACGAGCACTTTCTGCTGGAAGTGCTCGAATTTGGCTATGATGGCACGGTGGCGATTTCCTCCTCGGGGTCCCAGCCGGTGGACACGGTGAAAACTGATTGTTTTTACCGTTTCAGCAGGGATTTTGAGCGCCGACACCATGAAGTTTTTAATCAGGGTCTCTGGGTTATCCGGCGTGGACTCTGGGATGCCTGAGAAGATTAGATTGTCCCGCATGCTCCTCGACTGGATGTCCAGGACGGTCTCCCTCAGGGACGTGTTGTCTTTTTTTAATATACTCACCTCCTCGGTGACAGCTGTCAGCGTGGAGCGGAGTTCCACGTTGTCCCTCTGCAGATCGTTAATCTGCTGGTGCGTGAACTCCAAACTGGCTCTCAGGTCTTTAATCTCCTGGTGAAGCAAAGTGAGAACGTCAAGTTTTTTATTAATGGAATCTAAAACACTTACCTGGATGTCCGTGGCCTCCAGATCTGAAGTGTCAGTCGAGGAGTCTGTTTTCCTCCTCTTGCTCGGATTCTCGGGTGTGGGGCTGGAGCCTTCCATGGTGCAGCAGCGGACGAAATAGTCGTCAATAAAGTCCTCAAGATCCTCCACTGTGAGCGACACGGTAAGCGACACTTGCAGCAACTTAAACTTAGATATGATGTTTTATTGAATGAATAAAACGGATAGCGGCGATTAGTTAAGTTCTGATCTAGCAGCTGGTGGCCGCCATGTTGAATCTCGAAAATCTCACTGGCTCTCGCGTTACTACAGCATCACGTCCCCTCTCTCCACCGTCCCCTCTCTCCACTATCCACTATCTTTAACAGAATGCTCATTAGTTAGAAGGTGTTGGGATTTGGTCATGTTCGGTCGCTGTGGCACATGAGATGATAAAGAATATGGCTAATGTGATGAGTCATTAGCATTCAACAGTAGGCTACTGGGATGGAACTTGCATCTAGATCATCTTATGGAAAGTTAAGTTCTATAGGAAGAACATGGGGATGTAAATCTTCAAAGTTTGTGTGATGAGAGTATTTAAAAGAAGAAGGACGGGGAGGTAGAACGCACTGGAGTAAAACAAATAAAAGCTTAAAATAGAAAGGAACTAAATGAAGGGAAGAACAGAGGAGGGATAAAACAAATGAATGAAAGTTAATGAGCTAATTTGCTTTATATTATTCCAGCTCCTTAGCACACTTTAATGTTCTTCACAGGTCTCTAGCTCGAGTGGTTATTCTTTTTTTTATCACATATTGAAAATGCAATTAGTGTTTTGAATTTCCATGGCCCGTCTTCTCCACTCAGCTGAGTTGCATCAGAAGATTGTTAAATGTAGAATTTTAGACTTCAATTGACCACAAAATCATAAATGCATTGCATTCTTTTAATTGACATTGCTGTTAGAGAAAGCAGCAGTTTGCAGGTCAATCAGTAACCCGGTGTTGGACGTGTTGCACAGGCAGCACAGAGACTGATGGAGTTGCTCACTAGGTGCTTGTCTGTTTTTTAGACTCTGCTTCCAGGAGCACCATCCTAAGCAAACGCATAACTTTTTTAAATAAAACTACAGCACTAGTTTCAATGTTTGTTTTCATTTTCAGCTGATTCAGTCTATTTATTTTCAACTCTGTCTGATTTTACGTTCAACATATCAAAAGCAAAATGAACCAAAATGTGATATGAAGGGCATAAGGTGGAAGTGATTCACGAGAAGTAGGACAACCTTCAGGCCATGATCCTCTCTCTATTGATGCTCATGTATATCTTATGTCGTCTGCTTTTTTTTTTTTTCCTAGAATCTGTGTTTGTCCTCCGTGTAGCCTTCAGTGGGATTGGCTGCCCCTGTAAAGCCAACATAACAAGATCACCTACTCGATGACTCTCCAATTTTTTAGCATACCTATCCTGCGGTCTTGTTCCTGCCTGAAGGGTGAGTAATCAGGCTTCTTTCTTTTTTTTTTAAACCAGATTTGTCTTTCGCTTGCTGGAAACATTCACTGCTGCACACATGCCTGTCAAACCATGTAGCTAACACCTACCAAATGGGAAGTTGAAAGCAGCTGCTGTGGTTGAAGGAAAGTGTTCTTTACAGCACATCCTCTATCACCCTTGTACTTCATGAGAGTAACTGTGAGATTTTTACCAGTTAAAACTCAGAGCAGGAAATGACTGTAATCACACTGAATACATTATTAGGTCACATTTGTATATATTCTATGATTAGAACACTCGATACGGTTCACTCATGCAAAGTGTGAGGTCTGAGACAACAGCTCGATGGACAAGGTTTATTTTGACTGGCTGGGTTGGGCTGTCCTTTTGGTTTAGGAGATAACGTGTCAGGATTCATTTTTAGATTAGTTTCAGATGCCTAATAGTCAAGTTTATAGTAGTAATACATTTTTACTGAAACCTGCCCTTTGTTTTTTTAGAGCCTCGGGCTTTAGGTGATGATTAACATAGAGCATCTACTCCTTGCTGCGAGATAAAATAACATAAAATAAGTATTTTCTGGCACATAAAATTGTCAGACATCTATTATAAGGCACTGTAGGCATTTGATAAGAAACCTAAGTCCTTTTGGGCGTCATCAGCATATTCACTGTGATAAGCAAAGGTGCTTCAGGGTGTGTGAATGTCAGAGCTTGTACAAGTTAAACAGTGGTGAGCTGAGAATTGATCCTTGAGGGACACCGCAGGTCAAGGGCATGTGTAAGAATTATGGTTCCCAAATGCAATTTAATAATCCCTCATCTTCAAATGTTCCAATTCATCTTGAAGTACACAGTAATTGGCGTTAATACCGGACCAAATCTGGAGACAGCAAGAGAACGAGCTAAGCTGCTTCAATATTTATGAAGACATATCTTTGTTGGTAGGGCTGAACTCTGACATCAGGCTTGTTTAAAAAAAGACCTTGAGGCTGAACATTTCTAGTCTTATTTCTTTCAGCATCAGTTTTGACCTAAATGAATCACTAATGCAAAATACTTAGCTACAAATGACAACCTGTGTTAACTATGATCTGTATAAAGATACGATTTAACTAAACAGTTTGGCCTTTGACCATGAAAGTCTAGACAGAAATTTGAGACAGAAACAAGCATCATCTTTCCTTTTCACCTTGTAAGACGGACCTTGTAGATAATTCAGGACTGCCACAGAAATTCACCTCATAGGTTTACTTGCTAGAGACGGCGTTTAAATGTAAAGTACATTAATTTGAGTTGAGAAAAGGGAACCTATTGAGAGTGTTGGTGCAGATTTAAGTGGAAGACAAGGGACTGAATAGCAGACTTGTGAATTGAAGAGATGAGGTATCTGATCTCTATCGCTTCTATTACTCCTTGGTCTGCTCCTCTTTTTTTCCATCTACCACTCCTCCCCTGATCTTCACCGACTCCTTTAGGCTCATTTAGTTAATTAAAGCCATGCAATGTTACTGCAATCAATTATGCTGTGACATTATTAAAAGACCTTTCCTTTTGCAGATTGTGTTGATCTCCTGCAGAGAAAGGAAACGTGTCTGACCTAAGCAGCTGTTGAGATAGGGTTCAGATTTATACAGTAAAAGGCAATATGAGCAACTTCAATTTTCCTTTGTCTGTTTTTGTTCTTTATCACTTCATTTGAGGAGCCACATTATCTCTGATTACGATAATACTTGAAAAAATCATAATGTTGTTGTGACCCGACATTCTTGACAACTGTATTTTAGTAAGGAGAAGAATAAGCTGACTACGACAATAGGTTACAGACAATACATGGGCGCTGATATGATCTCTTGTTAATGTGGAGCACTGCAACACTCATAATACCGTTGACTGACTCCAACTATTAAAATTGAGTTAATTAGTTTAATTTGGTTCCTTTTCCTCGCATAAATCCATTTACCTTTATCTAAAGAGTGGTGGGGCTGAAGTTAACTACTATAATGGTCAGTGTAAAGTGTCTGTCACGGCCAGTTTGACTATGAAAGGCTCTAAAATACTGCTGTGACATAATCATTTGTTAACCTGTTAATCAAATGTGAACATGTGGATGATGTGTTTGTGGAAAGGCATGACGCTGGTGATGAGTACAAACACATCTGTTGATTGAACAATGGTTTGTTCAACATGCAGAGGGATTAGTTTCACGGTGAACAATGATGCATTTGCAAGGAGAGATTTAAGGCGAGTTAAAGAAAAGTGCAGATGTTTTTTTTTCTACTTCTAGTGTTATTTTGAGAATATGCAAATCAGTCCTGGAACTATTGACACCAAAGGTTGTTCATTAACATAAGTCATTTCCACTTTGCTTCTTTTAGGAGTGGGATGCAGCTGCAGTGTAGCTTCTCTCTCTCCGTACATGAACAGTACAATGTGAATAAAGGCATTCGCATGTAGTACACAGCGAGCTGGAAGTACAAGGATTGAGTGAAAGGGTTATTAATTAATTAATTTCATAATTATAGACCTCAAATACTACAACAGACATGTGTTAAGTTGGTGTAGGGTGGTTTCTACATAGGGGTTACATCATGTAACTAAAATAAGGAGTGACAAGTTGATAAAAGGCTGCTTGACTATGAGATTTCCATAGTGTACACTCCAAAAGTGTATTGGTGTATTAACTGTATTGTGAGTCAGGATCATGATACTCCTAATAATTTAGATAATACTAATTTACTTTCAGAAAGCCAACCAAAGACAATAATGTTTCATGCCCATGCAGAGAAACTCTTCTTCCTAGAAGAGCTGCCAAGTGCAACAAGTTTCCTCATAGCGAGATAAAGGCTGCACCTTTGCTAATGATCCCACAAACACTACGTGACACCACCTCAGAGTCTTTGTTTTATCCTGTCCTGTGTAGAACAGCAAGAGAGCAGTCTGGGTAGAAGCTGTCTGTAAAAACACTCCCTTTATCACACACCGTTTACTTAACTTAACAAAACAGCCGTCCTCAGGAGATTCATCACAGCTGTCATGTTATTTGTTCAGAATCTGGGCCATCAGTCATCACATTTTTTTTTTATACACACTGAATGATGACTGTGAATTACCATGCATGGCATATTGACTCACCCATTTGCAGTCATGGTGAATAAAGAGCTCTGTCATACAGCCAAGGTGGAGGGGTGGAAGGAGTTATCAACTAAAAGAGGAGGGATGGGGGGGAATAGAAATAAACAACATAAGGAAAGAGGAGAGGGGGGAGACAATACAATTATATAAAGAATGCTTTGACATACACAGAGACAATATGTAATGCTTATATATTGTGTTTCTATTGAGGACACATTCTGCTGGTGGCTCAGTTTATCACTGTGTTAGCTAAAATACCACATCAACCATTGTCTGACCTTGGATTGGCATATAATTATGTGCAGCCATTCATTATCTCCAGGCGATGGACCCTACTTTCTTTGGTGAAATTGTTTGCGCCAGTATCATGCTGTGTTCCATTTACCTCAGAACTCGGACCTGGGAATGACGTCACACCAGAGTTGACCGTGTTCCAGTTGCAAGTCGGAAAAGCAATATGGACACATCCCAGAGTACCTTTGTTTTGTTCGCGAATACCAGACGATAACACCACACTACGTGATAGTTTGTGCATGAAAATACAATTACAACATGTGTACAGATAGAACTTGCAGGATACTATCGGTGTGATTGATTTAATCACACAAAAAGAGGAACAAGCGGCTAATAAACACTATAGTTACAGCTTTAACGTTATGGTTGATGCACGTAGCAGCCATGTTGGATTTTAACTCGGGCTACTGAATTTTCTCCGAGTTTCCCAGTAAGAATTCCGACTTCAGGGGGGCGTTCCTGATGACGTATCAGACCAGCAACTCAGAATTTCCGACTTCTGAGATCAAATGGAACGCAGCATCACAAGTGCCAAATTTGAAATTGTGAAATAAACTTTGGTTTGGTACTAACATTTGTGAAACTAATGTCATTTCCATCAGCCACGGCTACACTTATTTGCACCCTTACAAACTGTATTCACTAAAAACTGTCATTTTAGCATTGTCCTTTGTGCATGATAGAGTGCTAGTGTTAGTGTTTAGCTCAAATACCACAATGCATATCCAATAGTTCCTTAAGGGGGCCTTTAGTGTGGCTATAAACTGGGACTTGATTGGAGTCCTGCTGTTTATTTGTATGCCAAAGTTCTTCATTTGTAACTCGCCATTTTATTTTAACATTTGAAACGTTGACAGCAAATCCACAGCAACAGATGCCTTTGCAGTGTAAGATTTTATGACTATAGAAACTGCAGTAACTGTTTGTGTTCTGAGAAACAGTAGCAAGGTCCACCCTTTCATATCGCTGTTTATGATGCAATCCATTCAATGTGATGTTCAGTTACATTTAGTGGATGGATGTTGAGACTACTCTTTTGACCTAGTGTAAGCTCATACACCAATAACCTTTTCTCGGCCCCAGCTTAAATTTTCCAATACTACAAGTGTAAACTTGACGTGTCGGCTCTGTACTGTAGCAGCAGTGTCAGGAGATGTAGCACAGTGTAGCAGGAGCAACATTTCACTTAGCATGTGATGTCACTGGAAAGTTGATTCAGAGCCATACAGTATTAAGGGCTGGTTGAACAACAACAAAAGACAATGGGGGAGGATGTTACAATAAAGTAAACCCAGCAAGAGTAGACTGGATTTCCAAAGTCTCCAATGGACTGCCTCACTTTCAGGGCTGGAAGAGGCCATGAGGTTGTGTTGTGAATAGCAGTCCAATGCATGGTTGTTATTTCTGCCTTATTTTTTGTTTACCAGGTGGCTATTATAGCTAATGGGAGACATGTCTACTGCACAATGAGTAAACAGGCAGAGTTTGCACAAGTTGGAGGGAAGGTAGGATGACAGACAGGTAAGTCAACCAATCGTGTGATTCAGATAGGACAAACCCCCATCTAGGCTTGGATCTTCATGTACCATGTTTTTGTGTTTATTCATGAGAGCATTTGTTGTAGTGTGTGTCATTACTGTGGGAAAAACATTGGGAATAGCATCTGCACACCACAAATAAGGACTTTTTTTATGTATCCTCATAAGTGCACTTAACCAAGAGGCATTTTTACAAGAAGAGCAAAACAAAGAGAAACCTCAAGACTTAAAAGTGACAACATATTGTGTTATACTGAAGCTGAAAAATGTTCTCTGTTTTTGTTTGAGGAAATAAGACTTATTCACATAGTATAAGGCTACCACCATCTAGAGGAGGGGGGCACTGTCTGGTTTTAAAAACGGAGAGAAGAACATTTAAAGAGGGGGAGAGAGAGACACAGGGAGCGACTGGGAGAAGTTCAGCACCAAGGACAGCGCTCAGGAGCGCTGGAGAGGAGAAATCAGTTTAGCGCATTTGGAGCTGCTCACTGTCATGCTTCCCTGAACTCCTGGAGACTGTACTGTACCCTGTACAGTACCGTTTAGTCAATTAAGTCCTGTGCAAGTGAGACCCGCTGTTTTTTTGTTTGATTGTTTTTAAATCGGGAGTCGCTGGATAAGGAAGCAGGAGAGACGAGTGCGTTGAGCTTGCAAGCACAGAGCAGACTGTGTGCTCGATCCTTACACCATATATTTATTGGAGAGAGAGAGGGAGAGAGAGCGAGAGACAGACAGAAACACACATGGAAAGAGAGAGAGCTAAAGACGGAGTCCTTGCAGCCATGCTCCTCTTGCCAGTCCTTTGCTGCGGAGTAAGTCTGACGGACTGACTGGCGTTACCACCTACGTGCAGTTTTCTTTTCTAAGTGTTTCCTCTCCTTCTCTCGTTGTGCTGCGTCCACTCCGGTCGTAAACATGCACCGTTACCGTCCTGCCCGGGGATTGACGTTGTTATTGCAGGTCGTGTTGTGGATTTTCAGCCATGTCAGCGGATTGCACGGAGCTTTGCCAACAACCCGTAAGTTGTTTTGCTTTAATTTGTTTTGGATATGTCTCCCAGTGCTGAGCTGGTGACTCTGGTTGTGGGTGGGGAGGCAGACCGAGCCTATGTGAGGCACACACTGTGGGTTTACCGGGGCTGCAGGTATCTCACCGAGGACCTACTGAGAACACAATACAGAATGCACAATAAAGATTTCAAATGTTGACGTTATTCTTGTGCACTCTGAAACAGGTTAAAGTTTGTAGGAAATTTGAAGTTTAATAGTCTCTTCACTTTTGCCAAGTCAGGGCTTCTTTTGTAGGCTGCCGTCTTTTTGAAGAAACGGTCACTGGACTTTTAGATAGCCCAGATAATAATCATAATTGTTAATAACTTAATTCAAAGAAGTAACAACATTTCAAACTTTGAGTACCTGAGGGAGATCTTTTTTTAATTTATTTTGCTCATTAACTTGACAACTTGCAACTTTGGCATAAGCGTTTGTTTAGGATCATATTACCTAAATTAATTCACATCTGACATCTCCTTGGTTGACGTTTTATAAACTCTTATGCTATGAACTCACAAAATCCAGGGAATTAGGGTGTTTATGTTGGTATAGGTTTTCTTGTCTCATTCTATAGGCCTATCACGGTTCACAAATCTTCTTGGTCAAGTTAAGCTGCCATGCTCTATTGTTAGTTCTGTTTTCCTGATTAAAGTTGTAAATGACATCCGTCTTAACACAGACTCTGGCAAAACTTCAATATTAATGCTATTAGACCTCAGTGCTGCATTTGACACTGTCGACCACTCAATACTTTTGGACAGGTTGGAAAACTGGGTGGGGCTCTCAGGCACAGTCTTAAGCTGGTTCAGGTCATATCTACAAGACAGGAACTATTTTGTTTCCATTGGTGACTTCGTATCAGAACCAACCGACGTAACGTGTGGAGTCCCCCAAGGTTCGATCTTAGGGCCGACTTTATTCAACATCTACATGCTTCCACTAGGACAAATCATGCAAAATAATAAAATTGACCACCATTGCTATGCTGATGACACCCAAATCTATGTAGCGCTCTCACCAAACGACTATCGCCCCATAGATCTTCTGTGCCAGTGCATTGAGCAAATCAAGGACTGGATGTGTCAAAATTTCCTACAACTAAATGAGGACAAAACTGAGATCATTGTATTTGGTGCTAAAAAAGAAAGGTTTAAAGTAACCCAACACCTTCACTCTCTGTCCCTGAAAACATCAAATAAAGCCAGAAATCTGGGGGTTATTATGGATTCAGATTTACACTTGGAGAGTCACATCAAATCAGTAACAAAATCGGCCTACTATCACCTCAAAAATGTAGCACGACTTAGAGGGCTCATGTCAGCTCAAGACTTAGAAACACTTGTACATGCCTTTATAACTAGTAGGCTAGACTATTGTAATGGTCTCCTTGCAGGTCTTCCAAAAAAAACTGTCAGGCAGCTCCAGCTTGTTCAGAACGCTGCTGCTAGAGTTCTAACAAAGACCAAAAAATGTGAGCACATTACACCAATTCTTAAATCCTTACATTGGCTCCCTGTATGTCAGAGAATTAATTTCAAAATCCTACTGCTCACATATAAATCACTACATGGTTTAGGGCCAAAGTATATCACTGATATGCTTCCACTACATAAGCCTTCAAGATCACTAAGATCTTCTGACACCAATCTGTTAGTGATTCCCAGAGTAAATACAAATCATGGGAAAGCATCATTTAGTTACTATGCAACAAACAGCTGGAATAAACTTCCTGAAGATTTAAGACTTGCCCCAACTCTGACCACTTTTAAAACAAGACTGAAAACTTTTATGTTCACCTTAGCCTTCTGCTAAATTTGACCTACATTGCACTTTTAACTTCTGCCTTTAACCAAACAATTTTAATCACTCTGCACTGTAACTTTTATGTTTTTATTCTCTGTTTTTTAATTGTCTTTTAATTCTTGCATTTTATTTCACTTTATTGTATGACATGTTATGATGTGAAGCACTTTGAGTCTGCCTTGTGTATGAAAAGCGCTATACAAATAAACTTGCCTTGCCTTGCCTTGCCTTTTCTGGAATCGCCCCCACTTGGTTTGTTGTTATTCCGTCGTCACTGACGGGGACTGAGCCGGTGTGACTGATTCCTCTGTGATCGTCGGGGCTTCTCGGATCCCGGTCCGTATGAATGTGTCTGGGGACGCGCCTCATTAATCTTCCCATCCGACAGACAAGGTAGAGAGGGCACCATGAGCCGTTTGAGAGTGCGAGGATCTGCACAGTTATGACTGTGTGTGCGCGTTAAGGAGTGTGAGAGAGGAGGGGAGAAGGGTTGGAGAAGAAGAGCAGTGCGTTCGTCTTTCACAGATCTGCAGTTTAGAGTTTATAGGTGCCAGGGTGACAGCAACCTTTTTTTACTTTTTATGTTTTTTACTTTTTTTTAGATATCCTCTATTGAATCATATTCTTTTAAAATGCATTGATCAGTTGAATCTTTTCGAACAGAAAACTAATAGAAATGATTTCATATTCAAGAAGCATAAATGAATATAACTTTAAATTCCAGGAAACCAAATCAAAACATGAATAATGGAAAAAAAAAATCTCTGTAGTGCAAGTGATTCTCCAAACTTTGTGCATAATATAATATTTACCGTGAAGTAAAGGAAATATCTTTACAGAACAAACCATTCATGGACATTTTTTAAAACCCATGTATCCCTCACAGCATCATTCTGTGTCTATCTTTAGCATATCACTATGTTTCATAATAAACAAGAAGGGCACTGAGAGAGCACAAACCACCAACCATTTTTTCCAAAATGAAAAGAGTTATGTCTTTATGCTACCTAAAGCTGCTACTTTTTAAGTTCTTCTACTTTGGATATTTTACAGAACTTAAGTACTTTACATTAGTTCAAAGCACAAAACACTTAAAGATGTTTATAAGAAATAACATTGTCACAGAAGCTTGGTATCAAAACATTTCTGTTCATAGGGAAGAAAAATGTTGTTTTGAGCCAGATCTGATATTATCTGGATGGGGTCTTACATTAAAGTAATAATATCGTCTGAATTGTGAGTTGTCTCATTTTTGTCTTCTCTGACACTGAAACAGTACAAATTGCTCTTTGGCAAGTCTGATTTGGTCCAAATTTGAGATAGCAAATGCTACTCAGTCGTCAGTAGTTTTTTTCTTAAATATCAAACTCATGAAAAGGATCAGGGTAGTATTTGCAAGAGGCAGGTAAGAAAGCAAGTGTGTGTGTTGGTTTGACCGAGAGCGAGAGACATACACACATGTTGAATGGGACCATCAGTTCCACCCCTGAGCTTAAATGTGAGTGCTGACTTTATCCCTCCTCAGGGACATGATGTGAAACACTCTGGGGAATAGACAATGTCGATGTGTCCAATGATCTGTGGCATGGGACACACAGACAAAAAAAAACATTCCCATCCTGCCAGGGCAAACACACTGCCACATATTGGACTGCC
Source organism: Tautogolabrus adspersus (assembly GCA_020745685.1). Classification (NCBI taxonomy): domain Eukaryota; kingdom Metazoa; phylum Chordata; class Actinopteri; order Labriformes; family Labridae; genus Tautogolabrus; species Tautogolabrus adspersus. Next base: position 15,631,811 of record CM036551.1, on the reverse strand, counting down.
TGTCCCATTGACTGTAAAGAGTCTCACAAAATCAGAGATTTTTTGAAAATGTATGTATCTCTTTTGTAGTTTTTTTTTTCTGTGAATTTCTATATTGATTTATGCTAGTGCGTGGTTCTACAAAGCAGTAATCCAGGGATTCCCTCCAATAAAAGCTTGGCTTCAGCTTTCATCAGTTTTATGTTGCATTCCAGCATTGACTTACATCTATTTTAGCAAAAAGAAAAGAACAAGTGTAAACACACGTAGCTCAAGCTCTAATGCAAACTTAAACTAACACAACGGTGCACAAACTTGCTGGTGCTCGCTCTACAAAATAAAAGTATGTCCTTGTCATTTTTAGCAATGGGTTTCCACTATAGTATGCACTTGTTGTAGTGTCTTTGAGAAAAGGTCTCTCAATGCCTATGTTCGTCATCGTCTTCTCAAATCTTCTCACTTATCCTTTGTTATTGCAGTCACAGTTCTCTGAGGAAGATGGTTAAAATTGGACAAGAATATCAGCCTGATGCATGTAGTGTAGTATGGGTAATTCTGATCATTGCATAGATTTGGCACAGTTGAACAGCATTATTAGATGTCAACAGTTTGCTTTTACCTTGACAAACTCTCCCAGGATTATCAGTGAACTCTCTCGCTCTGCTCTCCCTCATGGCTCCCTGTGTAAAGGACAGGATTCACATTTTCTCAGCACCAGTGAGTGAAGCAGATGTGCCTGTGAGTCAGTGTGTTGGTGACACTGTGGGTGGCTGAATAGGATGCCCTTAGAGCCTGTCTGATGAAGAATGAGATTAGCCTTTTCTTATCTCATTAAGCATGCCGGGCCATTTGACACAGACATGAGTCTGGTTGGACCTCAGGGGCTCTACAGGGTAACACTGGGTTTCCTGTTCTTCAGTTTGACCCCCAGTGTTAGGGAGAGGTGAATGACATGTAAATTAACCAGTAGTTTTAGATGAAGGTAATAAGATGCATCCTAATCCGAAGATTGTCTAGTCTATTTGATTTAGGCCTCACTGAAGAGGCCAGTTTGGCTGAAGTTTCTTCTTCAAAGTGGCTTATTTTAAGATCTGATGTGGCTGATCCTGTCAAACAAGAAAAAAAACCTGGAATATCCTCACACCTCTACCACAGTCACATCAGTGGAAGCAGTTTTGCTGATTCCTTTTGTCAATTAATGAGTCACAGATTCTAATCATAATGTTAGTCACTGTAAGAGAAATGTCAGTCAGATGTGCTATCATTTTCTTTGAAACCAACTCACAGGTGAACCTGATACCAGTGCTGTGTCTTGTCTTTGTGTGTGTGGTCTTGTGTGTGTGTGTAAGTATGGGTGAGATGACTCCCAGTAGGAGGTGGTAATAATTGGATTAGGGCTGAAGGAAACAGACTGGTTTGGCTGGATTAAATCAGCTCAGTACGTGTTGTTTGGTTTTGTCTGGTCTCTGTGTGTGCACATGCTTGTATTTTTGGGAGAATGTATGTTAACACATTTATCATGCATGGCGTCAAGTGAGTCAGAGCTCGGAAACAAGATCTAGCTGGTAATTTGCACCTCCATTTTTCTCTTCCACCCCGTCCTCTGTTTAAATTGCTCCCATCTGCCCGCCTGCTTTTTCTTTATCCATCACTCCTTTGCACTCCATCTTTTTACAATAAATCTCAGTCATCACCGTTCCCTATACTAAAACTATATCTTTCTCCACCTGTATTTATGCGCCCTATAAAAAACAACTTCCTTTGTTCTACTGTCAACCCTGACTACACCTGATAACGCTTTCTCTCTCCTAATTCCTTCACACTTCTTCCTCTGAGTTTTTGTCTTATCAGTTGATTGTTTTCCATCCTCTCACCTGTCCATTTCCTCACCCCTAATTATCCAAGCTCTGCTCATTGGTTTTTATCATTCATTCATTTTATCACTGTTTTTCTGATGCTTCCGCAGGGCTGTCTATGCTTCATTATGGGAGCATATCCACAGTGACACAAATGTGCACTGACAAGTCATGCAGCCTAATTCCTTGAACAGTGTCGGTAACATCATACGCAAACACACTTGCCGCTTGCAAATTAGCTCCATTACTCCTCTGTCCTCCATTAGTGGAAATATTTGAGAATCAGATCTGAAAGTTATTCTCGTGGAATGTGTTCTCATTAGGACCCCGTCAGAATCTGTCCAAAGCGTTAAACAACTGTCTCGGAGATGGAGAGTGGGTCAGCATGGGAGGAGGAAAAGAGAGAGAGGTTCAGTTAGAGAAGAACGTGGCCTTTATCACAGCAGAGAAACAGATGAGGAGAGACAGCTTGAGGGAAGACGGTCAGGAGGCGAGGATTCTCTCTGACACCTTGTCATTCAATATTACTGTTGTTGTTCAAATCTGGAGCTGCAACAGCTGGTGTGTAAGTCAGAGAATGGACCACACTGTCACTAAATACTGCACTTCCCTTTGGTAGTACTTGGCTTTTTTTTAAATGGACTTTCAGCTGATGTGAATATGCACTTATCCACTTAGACTACTGCAAATCATTTTCATAATCAAAATTAGTCTCTATTTCTACTTGAAGTGTCAGGGGATGTGGGTAAAAAAGTAGCGGGTAAAACTTAAAGCCAAAAAAAAATGAAGCCAAATAACCTACCTGTTTCCTTATGTGTAGAGTTTTCGAGTAGGGCTCAGATTTTTTTCTGTTGACCTTCATGACGTCATGTTTTGCTTTTTTGCAATGGAGTCTTTTCAGTTTTTTAAGGTTTCTTTTTTATGCCTTTATTTTAGAGATAGGCCAGTGGATAGAATCAGAAATTGGGGTGAGAGAGAGGGGAATGACATGCAGGAAAGGAGCCTCAGGTCGGATTCAAACCCAGGGCGCCTTGCTTGGAGGACTACACCTCCGTACATGAGGCGTGCACACTAACCACTAGGCTACTGGTGCACCATCCTTTAAGCTTTTATTTTAAATAAATGAACTACCTAGACTTTGACCTTTTTCCCAATACATCACAGTTAAGAGCCCACTGAGCCTCTAAGCTGCATCTTTAATTCAGAACTGCTTTAATGTTTTTACATTTCTTAAATGTTATTCATATCAAGTGAAGGGACACAAGACTTGATTTTGTATTTAGTTGGAACTACCTCATGTTTTTTTTATCTAGTTGATATAGCTGCAAGATCAAGAAAGGCAGTTAGGTTTACCAAATCTGCACAGAGTGAAGTTCGAGTCTTGTGCTTCAGTCTCAAATATGAATATTAAATCAGTACAAAATACAAAAACTGGCATGGCTTAATCATGGGGGAATGCCAGAGTTGAGCTGCACCGGGGTGTTGGAGATATCAGAACAGCTAAAAGCTGTGTTAGTGAACCTGACCCTCATCATCAGAGTCAAAACGACAGTGGCAAAGTAAAACCGGGCAGTGTTAAAAATGTGAAGCTTCCTCTGAACTCCATCCAGTGCAGAAAGGGCTTCAGTGTAATTGTGTCGTTTTGTGTCCAATAACATTCAATGAGTTGCTCGTGCAACAATGAGAAAACAGTACCCTATTGGCACCCACAAATGCTGCCAGTCATGTTCTGCATGTCTGTCCAAGCTGACAGTAACGAATGTTAGAAATCTAGCCACCAGCTCATGTGGAAGAGTGCTGTGGAAAAAAGGGCATTGTGCCACAACCAAGACAAATGTTGTTATTACTCACAGTCTTTGCATTCAATTTGTTTTGAATGCCCCATTTACAGCCGAAGATTAAGTGAATTAATCTTCAGAGTACTTTCATTAAAGAAACCCTCTTGCTTTTTCGCTTTAGTCTCGGAGGAAAAGCAGCGGGGCTGAAAGGGAACATAATGTAGCTAGCCAGACATTTGGAGAAGACAACTTGTGTATTTTTGAGTGTGTGTGTGTGTCTCTATTTTGGTTTTGTGAAGATACAGTATGTGTGTGAATGCATTTTGTGTTTTAAGTGTGTGAAGCTGCATGCCCTGTTTGCTCCAGATCTTGTGGAGTGTATCAATATGGGTGGTCTGGTTCAGTCTGGAGCAGACAGTGGTTAAAGTGCACACTCATTAGGATGTCAGACAGGCCTGCTGGCTTGCAGAATCTTTGAACAATCTTGTGCAGGATGGATACAAACATTTGCGTCTATCTTTTTATTGTTATGCTTTTGGGCCAAAAATCCAAATATGCTCTTTTAATACTGGATATCTGAATAATATACTCTTATGCCTTGTTTTGTACTGCCTAAATTCTGATCAATAATCCGCTGTTGCAATAACCCTATTGCAAAAGCAACTTGCTTGAATACTTCAGCTCATACATGTACAGTGCGTGTGCAGAAACTGAGTTTATAAAAGCGTCTGGACTCAAAACACCTTTGGTTTTGACACAAGTTAGTGTGTGTGAGATTGGGTGGGAGGCAAACATCCTTTCAGTACATTACCAATGTCTGTGTATAGCAGAGGAGTGTGCACAACAATGTAGAAAATGAGAGAGTTGATGTGAGATGTGGATGTGGTCCTTTAGCTCTGGTTCAAGGTTCTGTTACAGTGTGAGCTGAGATTAGTCAGACAGGGGTCACTGCTTCCTCTTTCTACCTTTCTTTCACCTGCCTTCTCTCTGCCCGCTTCTGTATTTTTTGTTCACGGTAGCTTTCTTTTCTCCCTCTCCTGATCCTGATCCGTCTTTGTCTACGTGTTTGTCTCTATTCCCCTCATTTTTCTCTTTCATACCTCTGACTGTTTTGTTCACTCAGCTTGACTCTTCCATCTCTCTCAACCCACTTTGTTCTTCTTTCACTGTTTAATGTCACCTTGTTTCTGCCTCTTTCTGTGGCGCTTCCCGATTCATATTTTTCTTATATTCGTATCATCTGTTGTTGGGAAACTATTTTGTCACTCTGTCTTGCTGTCTGAACCTGCTGTTTAACACAATTTCTATCATTGAGATACTAAGAAGCAATGGAAGGGGAGACATTTATCTGTGTGGCACTTCTTATACACAAAGACAATTCAAAGTGTTTTACATAATGTATTTAAAAAACATGATCAATTATTCAATTAATATAAAGTGTTTGACCAAGTTTTGACAGTTGTCCATAAAGAAACAAAAAAGTCCTTCAAGCCATTGTCCCTAAATAAAAACAGCTTTCAGGAATTCAGATGTTTTTCGATTATCTTGCTCTTTGCTTGTTGTCATTTTAGCTGTTCTTTTTAGAAAGAAATGTCCTCTCAATGAGATTTCTTAAAAGCTTTCATTCATTCATTCATTCAACCTTTCAAACTCCCTCTGCTGTTTTCTGGCATTGTAATGTGTCAGCTGCTTTGACCTCTTTTTAGTAGGAACTACAGCTAATAAACTCAAACATGAACCACATTTTGCTCATTAAATATGACATGTCACATTGTTTTGACATTTTTTCTTCATTCTCAGTTATTTTCTTTTGCAAACAATATGTAAATAAAACTAACATAGAAATGTTACTATACAAATAAAAGGTTGGATATATAAACCCTGAGGGATGGTAATAGTAATCCAACTCAAATTAAAAGCATCAGGAACATCTTACCACCAATGTAAGCAAATTGTCTATTTGTTACTGTAATATTACTGCTTACTACTGTGCTGGAAAATGCAGTTAACTTTCCTGCCACCATCCCTCCTCTCACACCGTCTGCTAATATGCTCTCCAGAAATAATTCCAGTTAATCCCGCCCTCATTCAAAGAGGTCAAATTACAAACTAATATATTCTGTGTGAGTTTATTAACAATGGGCTCAATTTAAAGCTGCTGAATGTGCCAAAAAGACAATATTGAAGACAGGAACAGACTGAGTTAGGTCAATCCTTCAGCAGCTCGGTTGATTAATTTGGAATTTAATTAATTCCACGTTAAACTGTTCAGTAATGAGTGCACACCATTGCAAATCCACACCCTGCTTCATATTTCTGCACTTGGATCCTACGTGTTAATATCTGTCTGCTGGCCTCTTTGTCAGTCGTCTAGTGATGAAATGATGATGGCCAACATGAAGGGGATTAATGCGTGGCGGATCACAGATCAGTTTCAGATCTGTAATCTGTGTCAGGGACAGGAAGGGAAGCTGAGTGAGTATGTGGCAGAGAAACACAGCACACACACAAAGACACACACAAACGCATGCATGTTGCATCTTTATTTGTGCTGGTTTCTCCATATGTAAGTCATTCCATAAACACACTCAACTTCTGCGCTCACACACATGCAGAAGGAGTCGCCTTCGCTTTTGACTAAGAAGGAGGTATCGATCGACTGTGAGAATGAAAGAGAGGTGAATGCTCTTTGGTATTCTCTGAAAGACTTTTAAGTGCTGCCCTTAAAGCTCAGTGTGAAGTCTGACTCTTTGGATGTGAAACTAGAGACTGGTGTGTGAATCCAGGGGGCAAGTCTTGTAGTCTCTGGTGTTCAATTGGCATGCAGGCACATAGTCTAAGGGTGCATTCACACTTGAGCTGTTTGGTTCGTACTGAATAAAACAAACTCTGGTGCACTTTGTCGTAAAGTTAGTTTGGTTTGGGATCGTGTGACTGCTCAAATGAACTCTGGTGCAGACCAAAGAACCGTACTCTGGTCCACATGAAAATGGGAGACTTCCAAGTGCACCAGAGTTCATTAAGCAGTCAGTCAGAGAAAGCAATCCGAGCCAAACAAGGGGAGTGCATTGTGGGTTGAATTTGGCTGGATATTTCAGAACAAACAGCAAATATTAAATTGGTTGCCAAGCGTGGCTAATGCTAGCATTGCTACCAACATCGGCCTTCAATCATCAACGTCCACATGCATGTGCTAAGTGTGGTTACTCACTGCTCCAGTCGATATGTCAGTTTAACCTGACCCAGCTGACATATAACTTCATCTCCATTTTATAGAAAAAAATACAGACAAACTGTGGAATGCTATTGGATGCCATTCATCTACTGTCCTGTTGTTTACTTTCGGGTCATTGTGCAGCATTAGGCCGGATTACAGTAGCCACTGATCGGAGCTACAGCCCTAACAAGTGGCGAGTGGCTTCGGTACACAACATGAACAGTCTTTGGTGCGCTTGTCCCCTGGACTTCACATGTGAAAGTGACCCGAGTCTACTTGCTGGGAGACTGAAGTAGCAATTGGAACAAAATATATTAGTTTTGTAATTTGATTGTACGTTAATATTTTATTTGTAGAATAATTTCCCTCCAACTCCTTTTGTTGTTGGTCTTGAAATTTTGTAGGATTCCCCCCCGCCCGTGTTTCATATTTACAATTTTTTTCAAGTTTATCAGAATGTTTTTACAGTTTTAGACAAATAACTGTCATAATATCCCTAATAAGACTGTAAAAAAAATGTATCTGTATCCTCAGCCATCCCTGCTCATCTTCCGTTAAGTCTTACTGATTGCTGAAACAAAATCAGGCAATCATAATTAACACCTATACTATGTGTGAGCAGCCATGCACACAGAGAGAACCATAAACACACAAACTCAGCAGGCCACTTTCATCTCTGACAGGGGGGTGTTGCATTAGGGAGAGGAACTGAGGACAAGGCAGTGGAAGTGTTGTGTTTAGTCAGCATGTGTCAACCAGCTAATGGACTCACTGTCTCTGAACAGGGTTCAAAACCATTAACAACTTGGCCACTTCACAGGGTGGTAATGGGTGATCCTGTGAAACCATCCTAATGTATCAGTGTGTGCATGCTTTGTTGTGCATGTGGGCTTGTTTGTGCCTGTGTGTATATGCATCTGTCCAGAACTCTAAAGTTTTTTATGTATTTATTTTGTGGTTTGCAGCTGCTGAGGATTTATATGTACGAGTGGGTAGATTAAGCATTTTGACAGAAAATTGTAAAATTAAAGAGTTGTTAAGGTTTTCCTACAAATTATGTGATTCAGCCAATTGAGATTTTTCCACTTTTAATTCTCAGCAGAAAGTCTGCGCTAATAAAGACTGTTGATAACCACCTTGGTGTGCTTATCTTAGACAGGAGCTTCAGGTTTTGTGTGAGCTAGCTGGAAGGATAGCCACCTGTGTTCTGTCATATGACCCCTGTCTGCTTTGTATACCCAAAAACTAACAGACCGGCCTATTCAGTACAAGCCAAGTCTTTCGCTGCGTTCATGTGCTCCTCGGATGGTCCCAGTTTTCCGAGTTGGGAAGCCATTCTTCCGACTTCAGTGTGTTCACGTAATTTCAGTTCGGAAAGTCAGACTGTTGTAACAACGGCCAAAAATCAGCATGGATGCCACGGAGAAGATATGTGAAATGTCTCTGTTACAAGTTAGTTGAGCAAAAAGTTAAGTTAATCAAATGTATCTTTACATTAACAAAACATATTTTTCCCCCCATGTGATGACGAATAAAACGGCAAGTCGGCCACCTAATTCTTTCCCGGGTTTCCGAGTTGTAGCTCGTACTTGAGCAGGCGTTCGTGCATTTTACAACTCGGACACTTGTTTTTCCAATGCGTCCCACACCACATGAATGCACCATTTCCCTTGTCCTTTTATCTCATTTATTTGTCCGTGTTTTGCTTGTTCTAAATCTTTCAACTGTCCTGTTTTTCCTGTTTGCCATGTTCGAGTTTGAATCACATTATGACTATCAATCTATTATTCAACAAGCTAGTTAATAGTAAATTGCAAAACTGACAGCAGCATGTGCTCAAGAACTGGAGTTCAACACTTCATGATCTCAGTCTGTGTTCCTACACTTATGATGCATTCAATTCAGAATAACTTCCAAGTTCAACACTCTAATCACAGACAGATTATATGATAGCATGAAGATGCTTGAGTGGGCTGGAGAATAGCTTTGAAGTGCACTTCCCTTTCAACAAAGATCTATCATACTGCTCTTAAGCGATGCCCTTGACCTCCACATATTCCAGGGCACCTATTCAGTGGCCACCAGTGTGACTTTACCAAGCAGCTGTTTTACTCACTATCTTTTTAGCACCTTCTCCAGATTGGAACTGCAAAACACCCTGGAGTATTACAGCTAAATGCAGCTTCTGTTTGAGGCCATTTCTCTTCGACTTCTCAGTCATCTGTTGCACTGCTCGTGTTACACAATAGAATCATTTTACTGCAACAAAGCAATGATTTAGTAATCAATCAAATAATAGATTTAGTTTTAAGTGACCTTCAAAAGCTTTAGCGCTAGCAGAGCGCTCTGGGCTCTCATTGGTCGTCATCATTGACATGACGGAACATATCGTAGAAAGCAGAAAAAAACTCAAACATGCTAGACTTTCTGTCGAGAGGTGGGCAGGCGTCCCAGATGTGGTCTTGATTGTCGATCATTATGACATACCACACGGGATAAAATAACCGATTTTCAAGGTCGACAGGTCTAGATTAACCTCCTTCAGAACAGGTTTGCTACCCAAACCCTTCATCTGCCAGATAGGGTTCATCCATCCATCCATCTTCTTTCCGCTTATCCGGGGTTGGGTCGCGGGGGCAGCAATTCAATTCAAAAAACTTTATTTATCCCCGGGGGGCAATTCATCATTTCTTATAACGTGTAGTCTGACCTCGGCATTAGTCTTAATCTTTAAAGAAATATTTTAAGCAATATGAATTTTTGTAATGAAAGTTTCAGCTGGAACGCAAGTAAATAACAGAAGGGATGTTTGTAGTTTTGTCAAACTGATCACAGGTCAGCCTGTGATGTAGTGCTTCTTATGGCAGTTATTGAAATGTGTTGATTCATTTTGATTAATTAGTCACAAAACTTGTAATTAATTTGATTTATTTTACAACTAGTAAAAACATTTTTCTGCTAAATGAAAACGTTTTAGGGTTAACAAAATAGTTCTAAAGAATTGCAATCTCCTGCAGAGGAGTTCACCATTCATTATGAGAACTCCAGGTAAGCGTTTTTTACAGCTTATACTTTCAAATGGAGATTTTGTGTCTGTTTTTCCCATTTGGTATTTACGCTTGTATTGTAGAGCAAACCATGAGTATTTAGTATTTGAGATGGAGATGGATTTCTCATGCTACTGCGTGTACAGAACATTTCCCTTTTGCCATTGTAGAAACATTCAGCACTGACATGTTGTTGGTTTGTCTGAAAACTCAAGTGAAAATCCTGCATTTAGTCCAACACTAAATCAAGTTTTAACATGAATGATGCAGCTAAAGAACAGATCACAGAAGCTGTGTATTGCAAAACTAAATTCCTTTGATTATGTTGAACTTGACAAAGACTTACAATGAGAATACCCAAGAGGGGAAAGCTTACAGTAGTGATATATTTAATACAATGCAGCAGCAAACACTGTGCCAACTCTACAGTTAACACAGTAAGGACGAGGAATAGGGATGCGCATCACTTGTCTTCCTCCTTTTTGTCTTACTCAAGTCAAAACAAAGAAAATATGTAATGAGTTCAGGATTTCTCTAAGATTTGATCATCTAACCTAGTTAACTGATTCTTTCATTATCATGAGAATTATAGAATAAGTTGATTTAAACTGTGAATAAAATAGTCAACATACTAGGATGAAGGTTAATTAAATGGTTCATTTGATAAACAAGAGACAAGAAAGCAAAGGGAGAAAGAGGAAATGCAGTAAAGCAAATGGCCCAGGTTGGATATAAACCAAGAAGATGAAGTGAGAGTTAAATGAATTATATATGTGACATATTCAGTGTGGCCCATTAAAGTGTCCTCCAAACTGGTGTTATTTGAGAGATGCAGTCTAGTTAACACATAACTATGAACTATACTCTGATACAGGGGTTCCCAACCTTTTTCCTTGGAGCCCCCCCTACTTATAACTAAAAAGGGTTAGGGTTAGCCCCCCCCCCCCAAAGACCCATACAAAAAAGTGCACCATTGCTGCCAAAAATGAACTTACAATTGTAATTGTTTTCATTAATAAATCCCATCCAAATAGGCCTACAAACACGTAATAAGTTTTTTATAATGATTTTAGTTCATATGTCAAAATTTTTGACAACCTCAGAACAGAGAAAGCCTTGCGCTCTCCCTGAGATATACAGTGCCCCCCCCAAGGGGTCACGGACCCCAGGTTGGGAACCAATGCTGTAATAAGTCTCTTAGTTGGCTACACATAGTAGCCAAATATGTAGTAATTTTGCTACACTTAAGTTTAAATCAATAACAACAGACTTGTTCATCTCTGTCAAGCTTTGTAATTTAAAATATTGTCATAAATCAGTCAAAAATATGGCTGGACTGCAATCCTCAAGACTGTTCATAGGTATACAGGAAAATTAACACACTAAGGATCTACAGTATAGCATCCACCCTGCTTATTAGTTTTAAACTTCCATTTGTGTTTCCAGGAGAGACTGGAGTATGATATTTCCATGTGGTTTTGCTATTTCTTGGCTTTTCCCTCTAAAGTTACAACAACAGTCCCCCATTATTTACTCATCACCGAGCTGTAATGTAAAGTGCTCCCAAAAAAACAGCTTGGCGTCGAATTGGAGCTGAACAATCAATGACTCATGTCAACTAGTTTGTAACCCACACACACAAGCATACATTGTCTCCGTTCAAGCTGTTTCAATGACTACCCACTATTTTCAAGTGCAGCAAAACAGCAGTGAGTCTCCCTTTTCACAAAAGAGTGCCTCTCTTGACAACACTCAAAGAATGGCCTGCGAGACAAATCCACTAAAACAAAAGTGCCTCCACAGCGTCAGAAGTGAAATCTTTACACTTCTTTTTTTTATATCAAGGCAAAAACTAAAATCCTCATAAGGAAGCCACCCTCAGGATTCTACTCTGTAGTTTACCTCTGAAGAAACAGCAGTGCACGCTCCTTGGTATTATTTCTTTATTGAGAAAGTAGTGCCAATGAGCCGAGGAGAATCAGAGGAGGAGAATCAATCCTTGGCCAGTGGGTACATATGGTTCCAGAGGTGGGGCTCGTAATAACTACACCCTATCATTTCTTTTTCAACTGTTCCAGGTTATGTTTTGTCCAGAGCTGATCATGCTTTAGGGCCTCCGTCCCACCCTGTGAGAGCTGTGAACAAAAAGTTTGAATGGCTCTTAATATTGATGCTGTGAGAACGGCATAGAATAGCAAAACAGCTCCTTTATACTGAGGGAGGAGGATAACATGAAGGAATGAACAAAGAGGTTTGAAAAAGTCCTGCAGGCTTTTATTGTGTGATATTTTTCATTTTATGCTGAATTTGCAGTGTGTTTGGGGGGCTGTATGTGAGTTCATCATAGTGTTTTAGTGGTGCATAAACTATTACTTAGACTGTTCTTTCAGACTACCATTAATGACAAACTTGTGGCTTCAGGTAGCACCTCATTCACGGAGGTTCTTTCATAAATTATGGATGATGAATTCTGAATAATATATCACTCCTCCTCTTTGCTTTCCTTCACCTTACAATGATCAAAATGCCCTACACTCATCACCTCCTTCCCCCTCCCTCATTTTTCACCTCTCATTATCACTTTTTCCAACACTCCCAATACCTTTTCTGCTCTGCTCTAGTTTATCTTTCTTTAGAACAGATTTATTTGAGATAAAATCGTAAAGAATGTGCCCATAACATCCATCAAAAACAGTTTCATAAACAGTTTCAAAAACAGCTTGCATTACAAGAGTTGACTGCAGCATCACAGTTTGGTCAGTCGGTATGCCGATGATACTCTGATCTATTTCTCTACAAAACCAAATAACCTTAACCAGCGGTTGTTCAGTTTCGTCTGAGTCCCAACAAAACTGAAATACTCGAAGGTGGACCAGTTAACTTGGTTAATTTCAATCAAATATCAAATGTACCACTAAGAATCTTGGTATCATCGTCTTAAGACCATCATGTCATTAAACTTGTCCTGTCCTGTTTCCTGCAGTCATGAAATATTGCAAAAATCAGATCAATATTTTCCCTCACAGATCTTTTATTTAACTATTATTTAAAACTTTTTCTTTCATCTACATAATGATAATGCCACCTGGCTGTGACTCAACCAATCCATCCATCCATCCATTTTCCTCAGCTTATCCAAGATCGGGTCGCGGTGGCAGCAGGCGCAGTAAGACAACCCAGACTTCCCTCTCCCCGGCAACACTTTCCAGCTCCTCCTGGGGGATTCCGAGGCGTTCCCAGGCTAGACGGGATATATAATCCCTCCAGCGTATTCTGGGTCTGCCCGGGGTCTCCTCCCAGTCGGGCGTGCCTGGAAAACCTCTTAAGGGAGGCGTCCAGGAGGCATCCTTAACAGATGCCCAAACCACCTCAACTGGCTCCTTTCAATGCGAAGGAGCAGCGGCACTGAATGACTTCACACACAGTTACATAACCATCCTCCTTGTTCTTTCTTCTGTTCTAACTTATATTATCAAAGCATCATTCTGGCACTTGGCCTCTGTGCTGAGTTAAAACCTGCGTAGTCGTCTGTGCTAAGCCTGTGTCTTCTTTAAATCCTCTTCAAACTTGTCTTTTGTGAGTACAACCCACTCACTGCTGTCAGTACAGCCTCTCTTCTCTCCACCCTCGCTGCACAAATCTCTTTTCTCTTTTCTCTAATTATCTCCTTGATTCCTCGCCTCTGTTCTCAACCTCCTCGTCTATTTGTTGTCACCTGCCACAGTGAGAAGACGCGCTCACAAACACACCAACATGTCCAGACCGACCGTTTGAGCGTGTGGCAAAAAAGGGCTACAGGAGAGAAGAGAGGTGAACAAAAATTACATCTGATAAAAATGTGGATAAGGGATGAAAAAGTGCATATGGAGGGAAACATTGAGAGCAAGAAAAGTGACACTTAATGAGGACTGGTGATAAAGAGATAAAAGGTCCTTGAACAAACACTGAGAGAGATGCGTGTCGGACAGAAAAGATAACGTATTTTAGCTCAGATACATAATCACATGAATCATTAATATTAAAGAGGACATGTATCCTTGTGTTGTATACCTATATGCATTTTAAGCTAAATCCAATTGAAACATTTTTTAATTGTCTGGTTTTATCTTGTTTGATAAAAGTAAGCCAAAAAAATTACTTCATTTTCTTATCTTGAAGTTAGATGTGGTGAAAGTTCACACTCTGATGCCTGGAACGAAGCTTTTGTTGTTTCAACAATGCAGCATGTGTTGTGTTGTGTTTTGAAAAGCAAAGCCATAAGAAATCCCCTCTCCTTCTTTCCCTGCAGGTTCTCTAATGAGCCCATGTTTGAAGTGATTCTGTCTTTGTTTATTATGTGTGTTAGCTATCGAGTTTTCAGGGATTTCTGTGTTTACCCGCCCATATCTTTCTGCTCCAGTGTATGTCTTCTCTTTTGACATCTGCATGCGTGTGTACGTGTGTGGTCTGCATCATGTGATTGTGCATTTAATTGCATTTCGGCGCACTGTGTTTGGGCTTTGGGTTGTATTCACATCGTATTACTTGTTAGAACAAATTGAAGGTGTGAGGCTGTCAGGCTTGGACACACATTTTAGCAGGTAATGAAGAGTGGATCGATTTTATTCAAAAAAAGCCAGAGGTTACTGTGAGCCAAATTCACGCCTGAAGGGTTTGGAAATAATGAAGCAGTGCACAGCGGACGGTTAGGGAGATGTTTCATGTGTTATGGAAACTCTACTGAAGAAGTCCTTCTTTCATTTGATCTCATATTACAAATTGCTGGGGGGCCCCGGTAGCCTATAGTGGTTAGTACATGCACCCCATGTACAGAAGCTATAGTCCTATAAGCGAGCAGTCTGGGTTCAAATCTAACCTGTGTCCCCTTACCCGCATGTCATTCTCCACTCTCTCTCCCCCCGATTCCTGACTCTAAACTGTCCCATCTCCCGAAATATATAGGCATAAAACAAACCCCAAAAATATCACAAACTGCTGCATCTTTTGCCATTTATAGAAGCTAATGAGATAGTGGCCAATTTTTTACTGAACCGAAGAAAGTACGTAGACTCTTTTAGGCCTAACAACCAAAAGTTGATGAACTCTTGGGAATGAAAGTGTGATTAGAATAAAAGGGAGTGAAATTTATTCTGTGAGGAAATTACATAGGAAGTTATTGGCAAGTTGAAAATCACAGAGGGTGATTTTGCAAAGGGTGAACCTGATATCTTGACATGTCTAGTTGATTTTCATTTGTTGCAATCAAAAAAATCATGGATTAAAAGGTAGCAAAAACTACAATGTTGAAATACAAAGTTCATATTTTCAATCCATCGATCAATCAATCAATCATTAATTGTATATCGCCAATTCATAACAAGTGTTATCTCAAGACGCTTTACAAAAGAGCATATGGGATAACATGCAGGCAGGATTTGTATTCCTCGCGTTCCTGTTGTCTACACTTCCTTGCGGCTGAGGTGGAGGTCGGAGCAGGCCGTGCAAGAATGAGGACGGCAGTGGTTGTGGGGACGACACAGTCGGTGGTGGCTGGGCGTCGGGTGTTGGTGGGTACGACACAGTCCGATGGTAGTGGTTGGGTGTCAGTTTGCAAACCTTTAGGAATTAAAGGGTTAAGTTTCATGGAACAACATGTACGGAAGTACTGACTTGTATTTTTTGGTTTTGAAAAAACAAATTATTTCCTGAGCGGTTTTAGAGCGTGCAGTCATGTTTAGAGAACAAGCTGTGTCTGTCAATTCTGTTTTTGTCTGATTGCTTTCCTTCTGTGGCGTGTTTTTTTCTAGTTTTCACTTGATTTGTACCGTCAGCATCCACCACATTCTTGTCCACAAAGTGTCAAGTACAGTAGGGAGATAGTGATAGTTGATGTCAATTATGCTTCATTTATACCACTTGGAAGACATGTTTCTGAAGTTTCCCCTCCAAGTGCTCACAGTTTGTGTTGCTTCTGTAAGACTGACTGCATGGTTTAATTGGTTGGATGGTCAGTGGCAGGGGAAACGCATGATGCCTCCAGCTGGCTCATCAGTAGTTTAAAGAGTCCCAAAACCACTCTGAGCGCTCAACAAGCCAGACCAACCTGAACCTCCCTCATTCTCAACATCATCCAGTAATTACCAAACTCACTTCTGGTCTCAATGGGAGCGAGTCCCACTTCTAACTGTGTCATACTAGATGTTTTTCAGTAGTTCTTCTTTGAGGAAGGATTTTTTACAAAGATCTTACAAAACCAACATTGCACAAAGTATTGCTCATTTAGTTATGTATCTGGTGTAAAAGTCATTTATTTAAGTACAACGTTCCCTTTTGTTCTGTTTTGTTCTTTCTTCTTGTTTTGCACTAACAACATAATAAATCAGTGGTATTGGATTGTTGCCAACATCTGTAATGCTGACTCTATGCGGCCAAACTTATTATAGCTCATTGGTCAGGCTAATACACATTTACAGTATGAACACAGTTTTATCTACTTATTTTGTATACCATCTGGTCTCTAGAAGTGTTATTATTATTTGTATTATTATACAGTTGGTTGAAGTCAGCCACTTGATATCCTTATTTAATAAATGTTGGGAAGTAGAGAGCGAGCTGATGCTGAGTCTGGGCTGTGGACCAAAGTCTGTTCTCCTGATGCAGCACCTTGAGTCGGTAAAGTGTACATTTTCAGAGTGTGTATTAAATAGTCTGTGAGCATATTCAAGGGGCCGTCTTATTGATCTGTCATGTTGGCCGAAATGTCCATTTGGTGCCGAATCCCACATCCAGATTTAAAGTCTGTACGGCTGAATGACATTCACATGTTAAGATTATCATGCATCCCTGGTATTGAACTTAATTTCACTTTAAAGCCATTACATACAAGCAATAAGTCATTACATCAAAAAACAGACTGTCAAGCCAAATACTACAATCTGTGTACTACTATCACCAATAGCTAAAAAATCATCATCTCGTTTCCATCATCCGTGTTTGGAGTGATCTTATTTCTTTGATTTCTGCGATCTCATGTCTGTGTGCATCACATTTCTGGTTTTCCATTTAAGTCACTGTTGTCAGAGTTGTCATCCAAAAATCTTCTCACAACTTCAAAGTGTGCCTGTGAACCCATAAAGTGCCTGTATAAACCCCTGGCTTTATCACTTTCTCTTCATGTCTGTCTTCCCCTGTTCCCCCTTTTTCATCAGAACAGGTCTTTTCCCTTTCTTTCATCACTCTTTCAATTTTTTTCATTGCATTTCATGTGTGTTAGTCTATGTTGTGCATGTGTCTGTTTCTCAGATTCCTGATCCTCTTCTAGTGCTAAATCTATTTGAACTGTTGCCATGGCACTCTCACTGTCAGGCCAAGGCTGATGAAGGTTATGTGCGTGTGATCGTGTACATGTGATTGTGTAGCAGAGATGAATGGATGAGAGCAAGGGGAAAGTGTTGATTGAAGCTTGGAATAACATTAAGATAATCCTTTATTTTCTCTGTCTCCATCTTCTTCACCTTGTCAATCATTGGCTGCCTCGTTTTTGCACACATACAAATAGGCACCAACTTCCAACCTCCGTCATCAATCACCATGCTTGTTTTAGAGACAGCATTAGCAGCGAAGCAAAGCCTCTGATGTCTCTCTGGCTGTGTGTGTCTGCTTGGTTAACCGTATAAATCACTGCATATCGGTATGGCTGTGTGTGTGAGTGTGTGTGTTTGATGAGCGTGTATCGGCCTCTGACTATGGGCAATTATTTTCTTTTTCTTTGTGACAAATGGAACGCAAATGCTGCGTTTATTGCCACCAGCTTTGTTTGTTTGCGACTCAACTGAATGCTAACCCTGTCATTTATTTATTCATTTTTGTAGCGCGCTAAAACTGATCATATTTTTTAATTCTTGTTATGCATCGTCTTTATTTCTCTTGAGCTTTTTTTAGCCAACCAATACACAATTTAAAATGGGACATGACCATAGACTGTATAAAAAGATGGCTGACATAACAGCTCCCCAAACGCCAAACCATTTGGAGCTCCCCCTATTGACTAGTACAGGTAACAAAGCCTATATCATCCATGTTAATGGACGGGACATGGGGTGAGAGAAAAGATAACCAACACTAACACAAGAGTCATTTAACTTTCCACAACTTTCCATAGACTGCAACACGTTGACATGTTCTTGTCGTTTCTTGTCATTGTTAGCGTTGCATCGCTTATGTCTGCAAGATAAACAGGTAGGAGGGATACAGGCGAAAAAAGAGGGAAAAAAGCATAAATGAAGGAGACAGCAGAGTAAGAACACAAACAGAATCACCAAGTGAAGGAGACAAAGAGAAAGTAGGAGTTCTTGTGCTGTGCTCTGTGTCTGACCTCTGTTACATGAGCCTCTGAACAACACCAGAAACCTGTTAACAACAGGAATCCATTTAGCTTACAACAAATACAGGAGGGGCTCACAACTGGACTCTGTACCACCTATTTTCCATTAAACACAAAGTGATGTTAACACAGTATGTTTAGGGGAAAAAAGCACACACACAACACACACACACGCACACACACACACACACACAAACACACACACACACACACACACACACAGTGATAAACAAACACACATATTACATCTACACAGAAAGGGAACGTCTATTTATCAAAGATGATGAAGTCCATCCTGTTTTTCAAGTAGCTTGCTTTTGCTGCTTATTTTCTATCACAAATTAAAAAAAAGAGAGTACAACATGAAGGAAATCGTATGTGCAACCACCATCTCACTGATGTCCATGTTATTCAGGTGTTTTCAGCTGCTCACTCAGCTCAGATTTCCCACAACCTGCCACTAAATCCTGATCCGAGACTTTAATATACCTGTGCAGGAGCCTGCACAGACTGTTGTAGTCTCTGTACTCAGTGTTGTAGTGCAGAGTATACGCAGGTATATGGAGTATACCCACTTATTTTTCAGTCTCCATAGGGTATACACACTTTTAAATCCCCTCTGATTCACACCAATGATTGAATGACAATATCCGTGGTATGCTGCAATATCCGTGTTTTTTTTTTTCCTATAGGATGGTGAAGGGGCGACCCTCCCTCATCCCTACTCTGTCTCTAATTGGCTCATATGCACTTGCTAAATGTTCAAAAGGAGTCTTACATGTCACAAGAGAGTATACCTACTTCTTTAGGCACCACTACACTACTGTCTGTACCACTCAAACGCTTTCTTTTAACCTCCAAGGAAATCAGCTTTAAGTGCAAAAAAATATCGAATATAAGAGGAGAGCAAAGAGCAAGAGAGAAAAAGAAAAAGCTAAAGAGGTGATGAGAGGTTAGAGATGAGCAGGAACTATATAAAGGACATGATATCTATGGGGACATGGTTGACAGGAAAAGATGTTGTGACAAGATTTCTCTATTGTGTAGCATGCAATGTAAATTATTTTGCATACAAAAAAATTATGATAAATGCATTGCACATCAGTATATGTTCAAGGAAACATTCAGTATGAATGGTGTCTGTACCAGTTAATAAAATGACTTCAAATTGTGAATTAGACAAGCAGTTTTCAATGAAAATCATCATTCCAATTCTGTAAAAGGAAGTGGGACAAGTCGTAGTGCAACACTTTCTTCTGTCAGTAAATGCTTCTGTGGTTGTGAAGAAGATACAACTGAGACACTAGAATATACCACTGAGCCTTCCTGAGGTGTTGCTGGCCTCATTCTGTTAACGTTCCCACATGGTAACTCGTGATTTCTCTCCAGTCTCAGTACTCCAAGACAGAACAGGTCGTTCAGGAATAACATTTTCTTCCACTACTGTATCATTTTATTCATGTATAGCTGTCAGAGAGACCCTCGCTGCGTACACTGGAGGCCCAGGTGCAGCTCACGTTAGCTTGGTTGAATAAGTAGGAGCCACTCCATCCAAACAGATGAGACTTAATTTGAAATCACCGCCAGCTCTACAATCTTTAAGCCGCGACTAAACAGTCTGTTGCAAGGTATGTTGTTGACGACAGGCTTCATATCAACTGTTAAGTCTGTCGCCTTCAGAGTAATGAAGACAAAAAAAACGAATGCTCAAGTTATGATGATGCAGGATTGTGTGTCAGTAGGATGCAGACAGGTTTCAAATAAACTATCCAGAGCATGAGCTACTAAACAGCCAGATTAATCCTCTGCATTCAGTGTGGGTTGAAGATCACGCACGCACGCACGCACGCACACACACACACACACACACACACAAACACATACATACACACAACTCTCAAACCTTCATGCAGAGCCAGCTGTCACCCCCACCTCCCACATATCATTTGTAGTCACCAAATCAAAATAGAGAGGCTTCAGCTGTGTTCAAATCAACATTTTACCTGCAAGAGGCAAAAAAAAGCTTTATATTGGTCAATACTCAGGGACTCATTTATATCAGGATTAAATAAGCAATAAAGTGCAGAAAGGCTGATGTGTCCTTGGACAAGACACTTAACCCCGAATTGCTCACGCTGCTTCGTCGGCGGCGTATGAATGGG